>JAVGVS010000005.1:9470971-9523465 GCA_032718565.1 Distichodus sexfasciatus
GCCCAGAGTTTATTCTGGTTCTAGGATCGAGCTGGATTTGAACCTACGAGTTCTCGGTGTATAGTCGAGTATTTTATCTCTATATCACCACATGACATGACCATTAAAATTTCCATATGTGTACATATACTCACTGGTTTCAGGTTTTGCTGCTCTTTGGTAAAACTTCAGTTCTGAGAACAGAGGTCCATTCTCCAGATATTCCTAAAGATAAGGGTTGAAATCACTTGTGACAGTGTATATTATAATCCATACATCCTAGTCTGTCACATCAACTTTGGCCACGTAACACATTTCCATCAACAGTAGCAAGGCGTGACAAAGTGCAAAGAAATGAGATAACGTGTGAGGTAAATTAAAGTTAAATTTTCAGGAATATTGTGAGGACCATGTTCCAAGTAACGTGTCCCTGACAACTACAGTACATTTTTAAGATATGCCACAAGATTCAATGCAGCACTTACAACTTTAACCACATAATCTGTATTGTCTTGCACAGGTTCATCCAGATAACGTGAAGCTGTTGCACAAGAGACAGAAAGATCAGGATTGTTAGGGGTTTACCAGTATCACAGTCAAATACAATCAATCTAGAACACAATGCACGTTTAATGCCATAAAATAAGCAATAAATACCAAGTTGTTAAATTATTATGTTCAATTTTAACCAGTCAACTTGTGTTAGAGACATTCATATTATGAATTGAGTGAATAATATCCTCACTTAAGAACAGTATGTGAAAGTTAGGACTGGAAATGACCAGATAACGTTAGCAATTCAAAAATACATATTTTTTAAAAAAGACGCCAGTTCAAATCCTCGTTAAGAACATTACCCAGGTAAATCAGTCCGAATCCTCCTTTGCCAATCATTTTTCCAACACGCCATTTCTTCTTTTCTGTGTCAGTTAAGATACAGCCGTCTGGCAGCGGATTAGGCAAAATTCTCTTCCTTGGAGCCATCAGATTCAGCTCGATATTTAGATACACACCGTTTGTACAATAACGTCAACTCGTGTGTGTGTGTGTGTGTGTGTGTGTGTGTGTGTGTGTGTGTGTGTGTGTGTGTGTGTGTGTGTGTGTGTGTTAACGTGTGTTTAACATGTTTACTGACAGGCTAATGAGTGGTTAAGAATGAAACCGAAACAATAATGTTAGGCTGCTAGCTAAGTCGGCTAAGTTTGTTTAAAGGTCGGTACACAGCTACACAGGCGTATACTAAACTAACCATCCATTTTAGATATAATTATCTTGTGGAAAAAAATTGTGAGGACGCCATTACTACAAACTTGCTGCCAAAATTCGAGGAAGTCTCTGTCACACCCGCTCCAACTTTCCTGCGTCTTCCTGAAACGCGCTCCCTCTAAACGCCTGTAACTGAACCACAGCCAATAGCATGCACCAGGGGGCGGGACCTAACTTTTTAGCCACCAATGAGTGAAGTCTGTGGGCGGGCGTAATTGTCAAACAGAAGACGCCATAGGTTGGAACTGCCGTCAAACATCCTCTTTAAGACGCCCAGCTGCCGAGTTTCGCATAGATTTTCTAGGTTAACCGAAACAGATACTTTGCTTTTCAGAATGTTATTTTTGGTGTAGAATCTTGAAATTTGTACATAAAAATATAATGAACAGCACAAAACGTTTCATCTCCACTTTGGATTTTCCGCTTGGCATTTGTAAAAAATGTTTAACACCATGGCATATTTATTTATTGTTAATTTTGTATATATTTACATAATTTAATGAATACCCTTTAATACGTCTCACTACAGTAAATAAACAATACAAAATGTAAAAAAAAAAAAAAAACCTATATACTTGTATACTATATAGTATACTTTAGTATATTCATATTTTATTTTTATGCAGATTTGTCATTACTTTTTGTTAGTCATTACAAATTAAGAACGTATTGCATGAATTGTATGTAATACGATCTAATTTCGATTTGATGCCGATATAAAAATACATGTGTCCATGCATAACACAAAATTACTGAATATTTTTAACAAGTGTAATTGCAAAATTGTAGGAAAGTTATATTTTATCAATACAATCTGATATATATGCTTTAAACACTGTTTAGACAGTGTTTTATTAAATTTTATTGTTAGTGTATTATTAAAACATATTTCAAAGAATTTATGTTTCTGTGAATACCTTCCTCCTACACATTTATGAAATGACCAAAAAATGAATGCGTCTGGGCTTTGTATGGGGCAAAGGGCACATCTATCTAACTCCCTGCTAGTCCAGAGAGCAGTGACACCAATCTTGGTGAGGCATGCCACCATTTTCCATAAATGCCCCTCTTGATGGAGATGGCATAATTGTGGTAATTAGCGAGAGCAGCTCTGGGCAGCATTGCAGTGACCCACTCAGGCCCAGGTCCATATGGTCTGGAATAGATAATGAGCCTGTTAATGTTCTATGTCCATCAGTAATGCATACTCAATATGGATTGGCCCGTTATTTGCACCTTGGCCATCGAGAGTTGACAGATGAGCTGCAGTACAACCGTTTTGACCATTACGTGTGCACTCCCTTCCCATACTGCCTCGCTACACACACAAAAATTATGTGCTGTGTATTTTAGACATATATCAGTAATTTGCTCCATATTAAAATTTTATTTGCATTAGGTCTGAATACCAAGCTGATAGGGAGAGTCAAATATATGAGATTCTCAACGCATACACGTTTGCCAGAAAAAATTTTAGATATTTTTTGATATCCAATATTGACTTTCAAAGCAAGAATGCATGACATTTCACAAATCTTACTGCGCTCTCTCCACATGCATAAATGTTAAGTTGGCTGCACTAAGAAAACTGCTTGCTCTAGATGTTAGCTAATATTATTTGCATTGCACAAGGACCGATCACATTCTCACCCCAAGGCGCAGCTTGTAAAACTGTGCCTTTTCACTCTCCACATGACCCTTAGATCCAAGATTATTTCAGTCTGCATATTTCCTAGCTGATTCCATAAGTTATTATCCCAAAGCAGCACATTACTAGTCCATATGAGCATTTTCCAGCTTCTACACCATGTTCCAATTACAAAGCATTTTGCTCAGAGTATTTCTCTGTCTTCACTACATTACTGAGGCTTTAGACTGGTTATTTTTATAAGATGTATGGCTATTCCAAATACACGTAATGTGAATCTAATGACTTCTAATGACTGACTGTTTTGCTTTTATATGGAGGGCAGAGAGATGCTAATAAAGCTTGGTCTGCTCCAGGGAGCGTGCACTGACCAGGATTTACATTAGGACCTTAATGTCTCTAAAGCCTGAGGCTAAATTGAAATTTAAAACCCCAAACTAAACATCATTCAGGGTTATACAGTATCTCCTTAAGAGGCAGTCCCACTCAACCTTTGCATAGTTGTTGAGAAATGGACTCTGGTTTAAGATGGATGCTTTCAGCCTAATTTTATGTCCATTTATGTCAAGAATTGGACTACTTCTACCAAATAAAAATCTATCATGAAAACATTTGCTTTAATATGACTATCCTACATATATGTACAGGTGTATGAGCATAATTTTGAGCAGTCAATACTATTCCAGTGGAAAATCTGTCCAATTTTTTTTTTTTTTGATCAACGATGGTTCTTCGGTCTAACACATACATTATTTCATCAGATACAATAGTTATAATAACCCCAAAGGCCTTCGTCTCCAACACTGTGAATTAGACTGCAGTTTAGATGGGCTATTTTTGGTATCTTATTCAATGCTAATTTGGTTTCTGTGTTTAGCAAGTGTGCAGGCAAACACTAATTATGTTAACTGCTTGTTTTTGGAAATGCTATGAACTAATTTTGTTTCAATTTTTAACAGAATTTTTCCTACAGAAGGACTTTCTCCATCATCAACCTTTATAGAGGAGTGTATGATAAGCCCCCTAAAGACCTAGTTTACAAGTGAACCCCTTCACTGAAGTAATGGTGTAAAAAAAAGACATAAAAATACATTAACACACTGACAGACACAGTATACACAATTTTTTCCCCAAGCTACATATAAAGTAATACAACTTGAATAAACTGTCTTGAAATCCTTTGTTATTGAATCTTTTTAGCAAATCCATGTTGTAATCCCTCAAGCTTTCTTGAAGAGCCCAGGGACAAGCCCTCCAAAGCAGCCCTGCAACGCTTCATATGTGGCCCCTTTCTCTCCAGATAGCATTCTCCCAGTGCTTCAGGGGTTTTCAAAAACCAGATAATATATGTATATATATTTTTAGAACGCTTATTATGCTGGAGTCAAAGCAGTGTTTTAATAGCTGTCCAGCCGTGTGTTTTCTTGTTATGGTGCAGCAAGCAGCAGAGGCCTGCTAAGGTGTAGGCTGAGAAAAAGGTCACCACTTCAACTATTGAATTTGCATGTCTCTCAAGCGGGCTTTGTTTTGTGATCTTTAACTTTGTTGTCGGGTTAATAAGCTGGAACAGCGGCTCGTCCTCCATTGCCTCCTCTCCTCATGTGGCATTTCACAAGAGACATGCCGAGGAGGGAAGAGTCAGGGTAGTGAGGGAGGGAAGAAAAAGAGTTGTGAATTAACACTTGGCAACCAACTCTGTGCCAGCTCCTCCTTTCCCAACACACACACACATAGTGAAGCCTTGCTCTGACCTGGAGTCACTGCACTGGGCCAGTGTAGCACTGGGTTAATTAAGTTGTCTGGTGGTGAGAGCCTGGAAGCATATGGTTGGAAAGAGAGAGTGTGTGTGTGTGCGAGAGAGAGAGAAAGAGACAGACAGAGAGAAAGACCCTGGTCATTTTAGTCCAGTAACAGCCATGCTTTCCACATGGTCAGCCTCTTGCTCTGTTAGACTCATCGATCTGAAGGTTAGGCAGACTGAGAAAGAAGGAGGACAGCTTTAGACACTGGGGAGTTCCTGTAGAAAGTGTGTGTGTGTGTGCGTCGGGGTGGTCTGTGAAGCTTTGACATGGCCTCCCTAGACACGTGCACCCTACCTGGCCCTGCAGGACAGCCAATTAGTATCACACTGTACAATGTGAGAACAGTGGCAGTGCCACTATTGCCCAGGTAACACCTTTCATTGTCGCGGTTTAAAGTGTGTGTGTCTTCATTCAACATGTTTCGTTTGATATATCCCCTGTTCATTCTTATAGGTTATTTTTTCATGTAGTGTAGAGGTCGTGTGTGATTTGGGTTACACTTGTCAGTTCTCAGTTCGGTTGTGAAAATGCTGTCAGTCTGGTTGGTCAGACGTTTGTGTAGAAGGTCTATTGGAGCTTTTCCACAGGTATACAGTAACTGACGACTCATCTCTTCAAGGAGTATCTAGAGGACTAACTAACCCTCATATGTACTGTTTATTTTTCTTAGTCACTATTCCACTTGTATGTACTCCTGTTGTTTGTGCACTAACTTCTGACTTTTCTCTTACAGGTTTTGTTAATGTGTGTAACTTGGCTTGTAGAACTTTCATGGGCTACAAAGCACTGTTGGACGTTACTCTGATAAAGGTGTCTCCTAAATACTGTATATGTAATTGTAAATGTAATTGTGTCATAACTAAACCATACTGTGATGGCAAGGAAGTTGTAGAATGCTTTGATTTTCCATTGAATAAGGCTTAGCTCAGTGTAAAGCGTCATAACATTGTCCCCCTCCTTCCACATAGTTTACTTACTTACTTACTTACTTACTATCATAACCGTATAAAACCGTAAAAACAGCAGGCTTCACCTTCTTACCTCTTCTCAGAAAGCCTTTCATAATCAACTTCTTCCAAGCCTACAAATCCATGGCCAACAGCAGACAGAAATGATCTATTATGGATTTAAACAATCCTGCTGCATTCCACAATGCAACAGCTTGTGCCGTCGCCACAACCTGCAAGTTAGGTGCTAACAACTCGAAGTTCAAGCTGGGTGAGAGAATGAAATAAGGAGAAGTAAAAGACGAGAACTAAAAAAAGGAACAGATCTTTATTTCAAAACTTCTGCTATATTTGTTTCCCTGCAGTTTCACAGAAGTCTGATCTGGGATCTGAGAGAACACACACAGGAGATGCGCCATTTCCATTTCGCCTTTCATCAGAAAGCTTAACAAGCTTTGAGAATTCCTCTAAAATACATGTACGTCAATTACGGTAATATTATTTGCTCGAGATTACCTTTCGCTTTTATGTTCTGCCTTAATAACAATGAGTATTTAGTCCCTGAGGTGTTAGCTCAGGTTCGGTTAATTACGGGAGCTATTATCATCCGCACATCTGCCCCAAACACATTCTCATCTTCTGCATTCTGTCCACGCCCATGCAGACTCAAGGATAAACACACACACACACACACACACACACACGCACACACACATGCAGATAACCGAAACTGAATATAGGTTATCGATTGGTTTAACCTGAAGTGTTGCTGAGAGAGTTGGAGAAAATCTCTCTCTTTAAACACATCATTTTTATATGGATTATGCAAATTACAGCTAATGCATAAAAACGCCCTGAAACCAAAAAAGTGTGCTTTTTGGGGTGAAAAACCACTAACTTCATTAAGGTAAATCTTGGATGAGTCTGATCTCCGGTGCTATGCATTAATCCTGCCCTCTCAACTGCCTCTCAGTGCTAAGTCTATTTTAGCCCCATCAGTTCATAAAAAGCCATTAGATACCATTACACATTAAGTGTGGTGCAGTTGTGAACCTCATAAGTTAACAGTTCCCTTTAATTCACTCTCCAGTGGCTTATTAAGAGCAGGAAATGACTAAGGGAAAGACATGCCTGTGGGCTATGACATTTTCCTACACTCTCTCATCATCACCAGCATTTCTCTGTCCACTTCTTAAATTTCACCACAAAATATTGCAATGAATGAATGAAAGAAGGAGGAAAAAACTGAATTTGATTAAGATTTTATGCATTAAGTTATTCGGGTTTATCTCTACCTGCACGGTAGAATAAAAATCAGTTTTGTATTCATGACAGTTCCTCCGCACCAAAAAATCAATCTCAATCAACACGGCTAAGTTTATCATAAATTATCTTGAAAAGGGTTTCCACTGAGTAGATGCTTAATTACAACCTCATTTGAATAATTTTGCATATTAATGAGGCCGGAATGAAAATCATTTCAGGAGTTCTAACTTGAGCTCAGAAACCCACAGAGATAATGGCAGCCCTTTCAAACGTATGTGATCTTATTACCAAAGGAAGCGCTGCCATCTCTCCCTCAACGCCGTTGTGTTATAACTTGATTAATGGACTGGTGTCTCTGACATTAATAAACTATAACCAAATTAAAGACTTCATTAGTCTCAACTTGAACCACATGTTTGGCTGCATCATGAATAAAACTCACGGCGGTATCAGCACCTCGCGCATGGCTCAGGAGTTTCTAGGAAAGTTGCAGGAACGCAGGCCGGGTTATCTGTCTTAGAACTGCACTGCACGTCAGCAAGAATGGAGGGGTTCTGAAATTATGCACTGCTAGACAGAATGGAAGATGCAGTTCCTTTTTTCCTGGATAATTAGGACTGTATGTTCCTATAATTACTTTTAATTACTCTAGGATGGGCAGATGTTTCTGCTAAATTGTATGTAAAATTAACCATGCAATTCTTTGTATATTAGCAATGACATGTATAAGACAAATTATAAAAAAATAAAATCAAGTAGTCCGTAATCCCTTTGAATAAGCCACATGCACTTTATTCAAATTTGGGTCCTGGTAGTCTACATCAGCGGTTCTTGAACTGTGGGTCCACATATGGATCTTGACCCAAAGTCTTGAAATGGGTGTTTGTTGGAAATGTAAGCCTTTTAAAAACAGAAAGTTCCTGATCTCTCCAGCTCCAGTCAGAATTATTCAGAGAAGGCAGCTACAGGTTTTTCATTAAGAGTGATCAAAAGAGAATCATGAAATGGAAGTTGGGGCAGTTTGGTAGCATAATGGTGCGACTCCTGGACCGCTAAATGTAAGTGGTGTTGAATTAATCTCATAATCGATGCATCGCGATGCAGATGTGGACGATTATGCATCGATGAAATGGCAGAACATAATCGATTATATTAACAGAGGTTATTACAGTGGTCCGCGGCGGAATTGCAGGTGGTCCGTGACATGCAATCCAGTTTCACTACTGAAATCAGTTTTTAAAAATTATTCCCTTTTTCATTTTTCACAACTCTTCCAGATGATTTGGGCATCTTTACGAATAATGAATGTAATGCAGCTATCTAAAAAGTAATACAAAAAATACTCTCTCCCACACTCACTCTGCTTAATCCGAAGGTAGTTCTGGGACAGAAGCAGTTGAAACCCCTGAGTTATAACCATAATGACGTTGATTGGTGATTGTCTGGCTATGCCATAAAAATTCTGGTTAAAAAGAACATTCTGGTAGCAATTATGGCCACCCAATCCGCGTGCAATGTGAAGTAATGTAGAAAAATTTATGACATGCATTGTGAGTTCAAATTCCATTGTGGTGCACTGTTATATATTACTGTTAAAAATCCATTTTTTGCATTAAAATATTCAAATGTCTTATTTCATATTCAAACTTAACGTAACATAATCTTAACGTTGACTTGGACCCAGACTTGATGTAGGGTCGTGGCTGAGCTGGCATGGCAGGAAACTTAGTTCGTGGTGCAAATTCAAAGGTTGAGAAGCACTGGCCTGCATGATGAATTACAGACCAAGAGGGTGATGATGAGAGAGTCATTCTCACTTTCCAAAATGACTTTTTAGAAAACCCAGGGATGCAATGTAGGAGAGAAGACTTAGTGTCCTTTCTGCTGTTGGGTCTATACCGGAACAAAAAAGGGATATGGCTGGGCAGAGAAACATGAAGCAGGGAAAAATAAGACAACAGCAGAGACTAGTGGTGAGAGCGGAGCTGTGTGGAGCGCACATCCCTCCTCTTTCCCCCCGGCTCACCTCTGTTCTCCTATTATAGCCTTGACCTTTCCCTCTGTTTGCTCAATTATTAAAGATACAATTATAGCAGATTAAGCAGTAAGGGGGAACTCTTCAGGGACATAGATCCACAGTATACAAAGGCAAGAAAACTTTCCACATTAATGAAAGTGTTGGATCTTAAATCCCTGTATTAAAGTTCTTTAATGGTCTATATTGGCTCGTCATTTCACCAAGAGCTGTCATTACCATTTTAATATTAAACCTTTACAGGTTTATTATCTGTAAATTAATTTACACATATACCCACAAATAGATTTTGTCTATAATATAAATTTCGCATGGTGAAAGTTAACGATTATTAAAGTTTGTTTAGTTAGATCACGGACCATAAATGGTAGAGGAAAGCTGATACACTTATGAAGGTTTATATGGGTTTTTTGCATCAACATTTAGGTCAACAGGCAATTAAAGTGTGGTTACACGAATTACGGCTCAATTTTATAAGGTGCTATCAATTCTGACAGATTAAATTTATTTGTTTATAGCTTGTTCAAAAGAGACATACCACGCTAAGCACTCTTGTCAATCACTCTGACACGCATATTAATATAATGCTGAAGAAGCTTCATAAATTGATCACAGGTAGGTAGTGCGGTCCGTCCTCTTCTCGACTCACTTTTATTATCTTTAGTCAAACTTGGCAAAATAGACTCTCCCTCTCTCTCATTCTCTCTCACTTCTAAGCAAACACGGGAGATAAAGTAAGGCTTTAATTAGAGTTGTGTCATTAAAATAGCCTCTTTTTTTCAGTGAGGGTGGTGGAAGAAGGAGGAGGAAAGGGAGCTTGTGGATGGTTGGCTGGGTATTAACAAGTTCATGGATCTTATTACTTCCCCCCTCCATCGCATGCTGTCAGCTCCTAGGGATATGATATCCGATGGCTGCGCTCACATTTACACAAGTTCATTACGGTGCGGCGGTGGCTCTGGCTGCTCGGGCCCAGCTGGTTGGAGGGGTCTATGTTTTAATTAGTGCTGAGGGTGTGCATATTAATTACAACATGAATGATATTTACTGTACCTAAGGAACACAGGACGGGCTAAAGACACCGGCAGCCTCAGCTAATAAAGCCGGCCATGCTAATGAGCGGCAGAAGCCGTAAAAATAGACGCCGGCGAAATAATTCATAAAGTTTATTGATCTCCGAGTAAAGACGTTAAGCTCCGATTAAGGCCACAAAAGGAAAGGCATCGCACTTTATCAAATAAATAAGCCGTGTGGAGAAATGCGAGCTCGGAGACAGATTGTCATTAAGTTGCTCACGTGACACCCCCCCCAACAAGAGAGAACGGGCCCATACGTTAGCGCAGTAAAAGAATAAAGGGAGGGAGGGACACAGAAATTGACAGACAGAGCGTGTTTCTCATCAATCGCTTTTGAGAGCAGAACCGTTTGCATTTTAACTGAAAGGAACAACATGGCGACTGTCACACAGCAAATACAGTTTAAATGTGCTGCGTCACAGTTTTGAACGTGTCCTTGTTAACCATTTTTGTGCATAATATCAGCTTGAGTGCACTGCCATCCATATGTTTTTGGCTCGGTGGATCATAATTAATGCATGAAAGGGTGGAGGAATTATCTTAATTTGTTGCTCAAAATTCACAATTATTTGTCACATACATAGTCTACATGAACATATTGTGAAATGCAAAGCTGAAATTACAGATTAACACTACTACAAATTAACACTACAAGTTTTAGATTTAAATCTTATATGAACACATCACAGGACAGAACACAGTCCACCACAACCAAATGTGACCTCTGCATCTGACCCATCCGTGAAGGAGCAGTGGGCAGTAAACATGGGCAGCGCCCAGGCAGCAGTGCTTTGGGACGGTACTTCAGTGATACCTTTACCGGTTCTGGAATTCAAAATGGTGACGCCCTAATCGTTACACTACTGCCCCAAACTAAGGGTCTGTTTACACGTATGCAGACATTTGTATAAACACATATTTTTTAAAACACCCTCCAAAATGAAGATTTTTCTAAATGCTGGATTCTGTGGATCCATGGAAACGAAAGGCCCAAATGTATAAAAATATGTGTTTATTAAAATATCTGCGTACGTGTAAACAGGCCCTTAATCTAAAGAATAAACAGTATAAATAAATACTGTATATGTTTTCTGAATATATTGGTCATACAACTTAAAATGCTGTAACAAATATTAGAGAGGTTGGTTTAGATATAAACCTGAACATTACAAAAGGGCCTTGCTCAGGAGGCCAAAGGTGTGTTCTGGCTTCACCTCCACAATCTTATGATCACCCACACATAGTTTCAGCCACTAAGACCACTGTGCTGCAACTCCCCAATTATTACAAAGTAATATAAAAAAATTCAAAATTAATTCAAATAAAAAGAGGCAGAATAATCTCATAAAGAGGACTATTAGACATATCGACACAATTCAGATCCTCCCACAAAGCACAGATGATCAAAAATGGTCTCGGGCTCCTGCCCAAATTCTCAGAGCTCCCCGTATTATTTAATATCAATCTATTTTTATGTCCGTCATTCTTCAAATCCAACAAGTGATAATAGATGCATTTGTTGTTGGCTGCGTTCGTGTAAATAACAGCACACTTTTCTCCTCTGGTTTATTTTCCACCGGCTTGGCTTGCAAAATGCATCACTTAGAAACATGCCATTGACTTTAAGGTGGTCGGGGCTATAGACGCTGCTTTATGGAGCCGATTCCGGCCGTTTAGCCGCGTCACACTTTAGGGCTTTGTTAACTTAGAAGGAGAAAAAACCTTAGGGCTGATTTTATGGGTTGACAAAAAAGTAAGCGAAACAGATGCCCTGTTAAACTGGGAAGTAAGCGTGTGCGAGTGTGTGTGTGTATGTGTGTGTGTGTGTGTGTGTGCACTTATGCAGTTTGTGTGAGTGGGATTGCACTGGCAGCACTCCAAATGAAGACTGTATTGCACACACCAGGGGGAGAGAGAGTGAGTGAGAGAGAGAGAGGGAAAGAGAGAGAGATGCAGCAAGAGGGTGCTAGATGCTTCATCTTGAGTCATGTCTGGTATTAAGGCAACACACTTAAAACAGCAATTTGTTTTCCTTGCATCCAATAAACAGCTCATTCCTTTTCCAATCAATCACCTCAAGCAGAAAGATTAAATGTAGGAGGAAAGAGACTCTGGGCTGCAGGTTGCTCTGTAAAAGCAGTTTCGCCATCCCGGAGACAATCTGCAGCATCCTCCCACAAACCAATAACAACACTACTGAAAATTTACTCATATAGAGAGAGTTTATTTATATATTATTGGAGCAGGGATGACGAAGTCTGCCAAGGATATAAAAAATAGCATCTTTTGAAAATCCTGGAAATGAACTCCCTCTGATGCGTCTGTGTGAAAAGTCCTGCTGCAGTACTTAGTTCATTGCCTGTTCTCGAGCGATGCTTCAGCGAAACTGCTTAATCTGGAAAGATTGAATGAAGCATCAGAAACTATGGATTCATGTTTATTAATAGCTTGCTGCATCTACAAGATGCTTAAGCAAACACTGAGGGCAGGTTATATAATCAAAGCCCAAATTCTTCTGTTGCATGCAACAGTAAAATAGTCAATGCCATATTTTTGTTATTGGGGTCAAATCTATACAGTGCTTATTAAAATCGGGTTTGATTCTCAGCTGTGAGATCTTCATATTGAGTTAAAAAGAAGTTGATCAGTCATGTTCTCATTTAATGGTGCTGAACAACACTGATAACACGAAAAATGATATCATAGCAAATTAGAGATTTTGTCCTTAATAAAGGTAACATTTTATAAAATATTTCTAGAGAGCATTTTAAAATATATAAATATTTAATTTATATAACACACTGCATATAAATGTTACAATGACCGAACTCTATTTACACATAACTTTGATTATTTTATACTGAGCAGGATGATCATTTAATAACATACTTTGGGGAACGTACATGGGGGAAACACTTTGCATTGTTTTTATTTAAATCTTGATATTCGAGCAATAATAAATTAATAATGGTGATAAGTTTAGAGTTTATTGCTTTGCCAGCTCAAGAATGGGAACATGTTTTTACACTACAAGTCACAGATACTTTTCTGTTAAAACATTATGTGTAATCAGAAACACTACGCTGATTTTATGTGCTATTTTGGCTGGAGACACTCAAGCCCAGTCCCAGAGGCTTTTCTACTTTAATATGTGACTCAACTAATCCAACAATTATCAAGCCTTGCTGTACACACACACACACACACACACAAAACACACACACACTCACAAAACACACACACACACACACACCAAACACACATGTTTATTTCACTATACTTTTGGGGACATATTGATTACTGTAGCTAATTTACTGTCTACTTTTAAACCTTTACACCTAAGGCTAACCTGTAATGAAAATGAATCGTTTCTGGTCTTTTAGTTGAGATAAATTCATTTTAATACAAACAATATTTTGGCAAAAAAAAAACAAGTGGGTATGTCTGTTTTGGCCTCCAGTCTGCAGGTGAAGAGTCTGAAATTATTCTCCAGAAGTAGTATAGGTCAGAAACACACACATACACATATTTTCAGTATGTGATCTGCTTTCACATGTCTAACAAGACAGTGTTCTGGGCAGAATTCACAAAAATGATAAATTATTCACATAATTAACTGTTATCTATATTGCCATAAACTAAAAATAATATTAATCACTTTTTTAAAAATCTGCTTTGAAATTGCACAAAACCTTTTCAGAAGATCCTCCTGACAAATTAGCCAAAGCTATAAACCAGAACACCTTCCTCGATCCACCCCCCACCTTCTTATCACCTGCTCATCTCTCCCTCCCTTTCTTCTCCAGCTCAACCTCTCTGCCTTCTTCCAGAGATAGGGATATTTCCAGCCCTGGTGTTGACAGGGCAATTAGTTTGAGCCCCGGGTCTCTTAACTCAACGCCAGCCACTCTAGAAGCTTCCGTGCATATCCGTGCATACTTCACCCAGCCTCGTCAATTCATCAGCCATGTCGGCCATAAAACACGACGACGCTGGTGTTGGTGGGAGTTTAAATAACGGCTGGACGGGTCTCGAGTCGTGCTGTTATGCTGTTTATGAAGAGCAGTTTTGTGTTGGTCAGCAACGTCAACTACAAATAGAAATGCTACGAACGTAACTATTTTAGCAGCTTATCACTAGCGAAGCTGTAGCTTTGTACAATGCTACTGGTATTACCAACTACCAGTTGTTTTTGATTGGTGTTGAATGGACATTGAAGTGTCATCTGATAGGCAGTGTTGGGGAGTAGCCAACAACAAATAGTGATGCTACAAACTACTTTTCCTTAGTAGCTTATCAGTAGCGAAGCTACTTTAAAAATGGCGCACCTTTAAAAGTAAATAACTACTTAAAAACACAATGTGCAAAGATGTGCACGTTCAACTACCAGATGTTGTTTCTAATTGGTGTTTAAATGGTAAAAGTGGCAGCTGATAGGCCCGCTCTTGTAACTAACTACATTGAGGCTATTTTTACAGATTATTGCTTCCACCTGCACTACATTCTCTGACTCCACCTCGCAGCTGCTGAGACTGCACGGCATAGTAGCCAATCACATGCAAATTCTTTCACCAGAAGAAGGTGCAAGATGAAACAATTCAATGCCACATCACTTGTTGTAAAAAATAGTGGTTACTTTAAATTACAGCACTTAAGAAAGTAGCTTTACTCCTGATAAGCTACTGAAAAACCTAAGTGTTGCAACACTGATTAAAACATTTGACTGGAACTTAGCTTCATTTAATCATAAGTAGCTTGGGCCTTGAAAAGCGACCGTAGCCTCCTCAAGACTGCAGGAATGGCAGGAGTGGGGAAAGGCTTTGTCCTTCTCCTGGAGGTCTACAGAGGGGCGTTTCGGGGCTGGACGTGGCCCCCACCTCCCTGATGAAGGGTACAGGGTTTTGGCACAGAGGTGTGAGGGCTGTTGTCCTTGTCAGAACACCTGCTGTCTGCTCTGTCAGAACACCTCCTCCCTTAGCTCCACTAGACACCTCATCAATCCGGCCCATCACGGCTCAACAGTGTTGGGGAAGCAACTTTTAAATGGCCGCTTTTCAATTTACCAACTTCTCCAGCCGAGCTACTCTTTTAATCAGTGTTGGGGAGTAGCTAACTACAAGTAGCAATTCTACTAACACAAATCCTTTTTTCGGTAGCTTATCAGTAGCAAAGCTACTTGGCATGGGCAGAGGCAGTGTAATGCAGGCAGTTTTCCTGGGATCGGAGCATTGCTGGTTCAAGGAACCACTAAGGTTACTCATGAGCAAGGTCCGTCATGGGGCAGCTGGTAGTATAACGATTAGGGAGTTTGCCCTGTGATCAGAAGGTCGTCGATTCAAATCCCTGACCAGTAAAGGTACCACTGCGCTGTGCTGTGTTCACAATGACAATTTATCACTCGCTGAAGCTTTAAAAGTAACGGACTACTTTTTAAAATTAGTAATGTAGGGTGGGAAACACTACTTTATTACAACAACAATGATACTCTCTTAACAAAGACCGTTATTTTCAACTAGAAGTCTCTGATTGGTGTTGAATTGGCAGAGGTGACATCTGATAGTCTTCCGTGCCCACCCGGTGCACCCTCATCGCATCACAGCATGCTTTTGGCCGCTGCGAGATGGATTCAGATTACTACTAACTTAACCGCTTTTCGTCAGTAGCTTATCAGAAGTGGAGCTACTTTTTAAATGATTTAGCTTTTAGCATAACTGACAAAATTTTTAAAAACAGTAAAGTAGCATGAGGCTAAATGCTGGAATCAGAGGATGGAGTCCACCTTGTCCAAGATGGAGGCAAGAATCCATGTCTGGGAAATAGCTTGGACGTAGTAAGCTACTTTTGTGAGGAGAGACACTGAGATGTATGATTTGTAAGAAGGCTCACACCTCTAATTAAGCGTCCCAAGTATTTCTCAAAACCACAGTTCGAGCGATCATTTGCAAACGTGGTTAAGTTGTGTAGCTAGAAATGCAGTTGCTGCTTAATTCCAAATTTGTTTTATGGTGAAATGTTGTATGCAGTGCAGTTTGATGGCATCGTTCTGTGCTTGCGTTTTTGCCACAGTGCTGGCCTAATTACGGATCGGCTCTTTTTTCTACTCCCTCCCTCCCCTTTCCTCCTCTAAATTGCTCTTCTCACATGTTCTCCATCTTCGTTCCGTCTCTCCTTCAAACTCACTTATTTACCTGCCCTTTCGCTTCTTTTGTTTTGTCCAACTCTGTGTCTCCCCTGACACATTTCTCTGCTTGTCATCTTAAGAATGCCTTCCTCTACGCCTCTACCTATCCACTATTATCCACCTATCATCCTGCCTCTTTTTCCACTTTCTTTCTTTTATTCTTCATCCCCTTTTTTCTCTCCCCCCTCTCTCTCTCGTTCTCGTTCTCTCTCTCCCTCTCTCTCCTCCTCCTCCTCCTCCTCCTCCTCTCTCTCAGTGGTCCGACCGTTCATTATCCTAATTAAATCCAGCAGCTGAACATCCTCTTATCTGTAGGGGAGGAGAGAGGGGCCATGATGCAATAGGGCTGATTTGCATATCCAAAGTTAATTAGTGTGGAGGAGCAGGTGTACAGTAATAATAATTATCACACATGACAGTCACCTGTGCCCGCTTCGCTCTGCCCTTCCGAGACGCGCCTCCCTCCCTCCCGTACCCCTATCGCCCGATTATCTCTCCCCAACGCTGATGGAATTCACTTTCTTTCTTCCTTTTTGTCTTGCTCTCTCGCCATCACTCTTGCTACTGCCATCACATTTCCAGCCCCTTTATAAAAACAATGGGCCTCATTTACCAACCAAAAGAACTTACACAGTTTTCACCAAGATTCTGACGTTCGCCAGTGTTTTCTTATTTGAGATTTGTTCAGAGGTGAGAACATAATCTACAACTACTGAAGAGTGCTCTTATATGCAAAATGTATTGTTTGTGCAAAAATTAGCTTATTGGGTGTTCTAGAGTTGTGTAATATTATACAATTTAATGTCTTAAGAAAACATTGAAAGAAAAACTTTTTTTTTTTTTAAAGGAAAAACCTTAGCAAAAACATTGTCTTTTAGTTACACTTCTATTTGTTTTCTGCATCACACCATACGTTCTTGATGAAACATCATCCCACATTTTCTTGAAACATGGACATTAATATTTTATGGTATTAGTATGATGGTAAAACTATGCTTTAACACTTCTGTCAATACATGTGTAGAAAAATTACACAAATCATGTGTAGCACTTTAATAAAATTATGTTAGAAAAAGTCAGATCTTTTACATATAGTTATAAAATGTACACAACTTGTGCATTTGTTCACAGCATTCAACACAGTATGTGTAACCAAGGACAGCACATGTGTTAATATTATACATGTTTACACATCTCTGTGTTACCTTTCTTGAGACTTTCACTGTAATAAAAGTGTTAACACAGTGAATGTGATAAAATTAACACAAGAAATGTTGTCCCAAAACTCAGCCATTAATGTGCAAGAATTTGATACAGTTTGTGTCCATTTTAACATCTTTTCTAGGAGTGTGGTACTTATTTCTACATAACTTCTTCATGCCAAAATATAGAAAATACATCAAAGTACTCCCACAATATCGTTAAAGTAGAGCTGCAGTGTTACAGTAGATTTTTATTGCTTTTTGGCCTTCCAAAATCCAGGACAAAAACAAACCCAAGGCCAAGATGGACCTGACAACTACCATCATGGTTGCAGCAATGGCTTTTCTTCATCAGCATCAGAGCTCACACACACACACAGACATGCACACAGTTTCTTCCCCCTCTGAAGTGTCATTTTCTGCGATTTGTCTCTTTGAGGTTCGGCTTGTCTCTGTTCATCCTTGTGTTGAAATGCCTCTAATTGCTGTTGCTAATTCTGTATGGACACTTCACAGTGCTTTTGCTTTTCAGACCTGCATGGCAGATCACACCTCCAGGTGTCCTGGACGGTTGTGACGTGCCACAGGGTGGTGTGTGTGTGTGTTTGTGTGTGTGTGTGAGAGAGAGAAAAAGAGAGGAAGAGAGAGAGAGAGAGAGACAGAGAGAGGGAGAGGTGTGTTTCACTGGGCATATTTAACACTGTCACCATCAGTCCTGTCACAAAGCCACACACTGATGTGGTTACCTAGATACCGCTCTCTTGGGATGCAAATTAGATTCTCGGAGGAGTTGTTTTGTTGTGGACATTTTTCTCATAAACACCAGCCTGAGTTTCTTAGATTTTTTTCCCCTCGTTGAAGAGATGACAAGAAACGCTTGAGGCTTTCACTTTAATTAATGTTTTTTTTTTAAATCGTGCAAATGCTCTTTTGCCAACTTTGCCATCACAACTTCACGCTTGGCCGGATTTTCAGATATTCGGAATGTCCAGCCTTTTTTTGGTGAACATCACACCTAATGCATAACCTCTCTATTTTTACATCTCCTTCTCCCTCTCTATTGTGAGTAAAAATAATCCATCCCAACAGAGTCCTAAAAACAGAAGATGAATGCATTCCCTTGTGCTATTGTCTGTTATGTTTGCCTATCAGTCAGAGAGGTGGAATAATTCGTCTGTGAGGAATCACATGTGCTACCAAAATAAGCAAGGCCTGTCTCCTGTAATACATTATTTATCCCTTACAGTGAGTCCTGTAGCCCACATCTCCTCTCATGTGCCTTTGTGGATTATTTATGCTGTGTCAGTCACTTGCATCATTTGCATGTTTTATATATTTAGAGGGCCGGGGCTTTGCTTTCAAGCCATCTGAGGGGAGGAAAGGTTGGCAGGAGGGAGGGGCGGAGCCGGGGTGACAGAAGGGCATGATGGGAGCCGTGGGGCAGGTGACAGGGTGAGGATGCTGAAGGTGTCGTCGTGCGGAGGAGAGGAGGCGCTACGGCGACGGAGGGAGGAGGAGGAAGAGGAAGGATGCAGCTAAAGGACAGATCCAAATACCTCTGAACTTGATCTGTTCCTTCATCTGCACAACGGACACCTGCCCCGAGAATGAATACACTCTCTCTCTCACACACACACACACATTTATATATATACACACATTTATATATATTTCCAAATAATTACAATCACAACAAAGCTCTCAACAGTGTAGAATCATTTGTTGATTTTATTCATTCATTATCCGAATCACTTAATTCCAACCGGGGTCGCAGGCATTTATTTATTTATTGTAAGTAAATATAAGAGTCAATATACATTTATTACCTTAGTTTTGGACTTTTCCCAAATTTTCTTTGTAAACTTAACAGTCCCATGGCCAATGCTGAGCACCTTTGAAAGTGAGTGATTATTTGTCATTGTGAACACACCACAGCACAGCACACAGTGCACCACGACAAAATGTAACCTCTTCGTTTGACTCATTCGTGAAGGAGCAGTGGGCAGCTGACATGGGCAGCACCCGGGGAGCAGTGCTTGGGGACGGTCCTTTGCTCATGAGCACCTCAGTGGTACCTTTACCGGTCCGGGATTCGAACCGGCGACATCCCGATCACGGGGCGAACACCTTAACCGCTACTTGAATAACTGTGTATGTGACGTGTATGTGACCCTATAACTTTTGTAGAAAAGCATTTTTTCCTGATAAAAGCAAACTGAAATGTGCTCACGAAGCCACTTAAATCTTTTAGACAACAATCATATCCTCGCAAATACCTAAATATCGTCCCACAAACACATGCAAACAACACACATGTAGAAACACACACACACACGGATATTTACAGGTTCACGCACCCAAACTGTATCATTTTTTTTTCCAGGATAAACTTTACCTCAGTCATGCTCAGAGAAGCAGAGCGCCCTTGGGTGTGTTGTATGTTTCTTTAAGATTAATTATTGTTATGTAATTGGTGAGGCATTTTGCATCATGTCGCAAGGCACACACATTTGTCATCATGCCTGTTTTCTGCACTGCTCTCGACTTATATGCAACACAGCCTGCCGATTAATCAAGCGTCTGGGAACTAACGTTTGCTTTTGTGTGTGTGTGTGTGTGTGTGATGTTTACTGACCACTGAAAGGTCCTATTAAAAAATACGAGAAAGCAACATAGTGACACACTCTGACCTTGGTCTGGTCTTGGTATTGGTCTGGTCTCGGTCTCGACACACTCTGGTGTTGGTCTGGTCTTAAGTTTTGACACACTCAGGTCTTGGTCTGGTCTCGGTCTCAACACACTCTGGTCTTAGTCTGGTCTCGGTCTCGACACACTCTGGTCTTGGTCTGATCTCGGTCTCGACACACTCTGGTCTTGGTCTGGTCTCGGTCTTGACACACTCTGGTCTTAGTCTGGTCTTGGTCTCGACACACTCTGGTCTTGGTCTGGTCTCGGTCTCAACACACTCTGGTCTTAGTCTGGTCTCGGTCTCAACATACTCTGGCCTTGATCTGGTCTCGGTTTTGACACACTGGCCTTGGTCCAGTCTCGGTCTTGACACACACTGGTCTTGGTCTGGTCTTGGTCTGGGTTTAGGTGGTCTTGATCCCAACTCTATGTCTGAGGAATTTCCTAAAAATATAGACAAGTAAATGTGTGTTTTAATAGTGAGAAAACATATTTTACTTGCTATTAAAATCCTCAAATGTCATCATTATGTTTAAAAAAGAGATTGTGGAGACTAGTCAAATGTTCACTTACAGTATTTTTACGAGAATGACAAACTGTATTTTAAAAGTAAAACAAGGAACAAAAGTTGAACATTTGTATTACATATATATTATATAGACTTCATACAGAAACTAAAATGTATGCTTGAGAATGAATGTGCGTGTTTGTGTGTCGTTCGTCCCCCTTTTGCCTCTTGCCTTTTTCCACTTGCACCCTTCAACCAACATTTGAATGATAATTCATATGGAGTCATTGTCTTTCATGGTGTTTTGTGGCGTCCTGGTGCTGATGGAGATAGATGGAGAGACACTTGTTCTCTGTGTCCTTGGGTTTATTAACACTTTTCCCCTGTGTGCTCTCGGCTTCATCTGCTCCTTCTGTTGGCGTCGGCGACGGAGGAGGAGGAGGTGTGCTTCTGGAGGAGGACGGCAAGGAGCTGCTGGTATTTTTAGGAGCCCAGGATCTCCATCCATCCTAGAGATTTTAGGGGAAAGCGGCGAGGGGCTCTGCTATCATTAGCTCGGTGTTGACTGTGTGAGCCGCTAAGTGGCCCGTGGCCCAGCCAACGGAGGAATTAAAGTTATTTACACAGCTGTTAAAGTAATGCTACCTCATACACCACCTCCCCGTGGCTCGCGCTCGAATCTGGACGCCTGTTTAATTCCTCCCTTTTTCCAGAGAGGATGCCCTCCAGAGGGAGAGTGCCAAGAAATCATTAACTGCCACCACCCCTCCACAAAAACCCTGCTTGTCTACAGTGTTCTACAATGAGGGGAGAAAAACATACTGTGGAACCTTTATCCACTACACTGGTGCTGGTTCTGGTTACCAATTTGGAACCGGTACAAGATACTTCCACTAAATAAATGCTGCCAGTGCTGCAAAATCGACTCCAAATTGGCACCAAATGTTGGTAGCTAGTCTGGGTCCACAGGGGCAGCTGGTAGCGTAACGGTTAGGGCATTCGTCCCGTGATTGGAATGTTCGTGTTCGAATCCTGGACAGGTAAAGGTGCCACTGAGGTACTCATGAGCAAGGTAAACTCTGCATTTGATCCATCCTTGAAGGAGCAGTGGTTGCCCTGGAAGCAGTGCTTGGGGACGGTACACTGCTCACGAGTACCTCAGTGGTACCTTTTTTCTGTCTGGTGACCTTTTTTTCTTGGGATCAATACACTAACCGTTCCGCTACCAAGTGCCCCAAACTATCAAGTACCCTACTGTGAGATTTGGGACATTGCCCTTGTTGGAATCACTATTCATGATTTTTTTCCCCTCTCCACTCTTTTATCCTTTTACAGAATGCAAATGCATCGTTGAAACCGGGCGATGACTTACAGTACGTCTGGAGTGTCACAACAGCTGAGAGCTTGGCACGGCTACGAAGGGCCGTATTTCATGCCAACGTGCCCAAGAGTCTCATCCACCAAGACTGGCACTGTCACGCGGCGAAGACGAGTAGCTCTCCCTGTTTAATGCGAATCAGGGGATGACAGGAAGAGCGATTGACGCGAGTGAAACAACGGCGAAAACAAACGGCGACAACAGACCGTGTCTAATTCCTTCTGTTACTTCCTTTTACAGCGGAATAAACAGGGCCGTCTCGTAAATTCTTCCTGAAAAGTATTATTGCTGACGGGTCTGACCTCAGCAAGCCTGCAATGTTTACCCATAACTCACAATTAACAGAGACATTAGAGGGTCCTCCCGAGGATTGCTAGCTTTATTTCCCTCTAACTGGGCATCACTAAATCTGGAAAAGATCCCAGTTCTGCCATTTACCATCGGAGGGGCGGCTCTGCGCCCGAAAAGAAGTGGCTCCGCAGACTGAACACACTTCGGAGGTTTGGGGCTGTTATGGATATGGCGGCAGTAATTATTCAGGCCTTGTTATTGCCCAGAATTCCACACCTGCGTCCAGCTCCGCCGCCTGTTATTAGAATATCAAAAAGGGCACAGGAAAAATGGCTCGCACAAAACCCAAAGCTAAATGTGGACCACAATTTTTTAAAAAAATCTCTTGCATTCCTCAACAATATTAATTTAATAGTTTTAAATATACATATTATTTGGTTTGTCTTTTTCTCTATGTTAACATGACCACTGGGTGATAAATTTGCATCCCAAAACCTCAGTACATCAGTTCTAATTCTTAGAATACACTATGCAGTGCTTTTAGGACACATTTAAATTCTCTTTCTCTATTTTTTAAAAATGTTTAGATGTTTTATTTAGCGATTTTAAAATGTCTAAAGGTAGTGCTTGGTTCTCTTTTTTAATTGCCGACACTGAAATGGGCAATGAGTCACTTTATTTTACTTAGGAGATAAATGTGCACCTGTTCACAGATGTGTCAAATCCAATCATATGGCTGCTAAACAGATACTGAACCCCGTAATAGACTTTTTACCATGGCTTCGTGGCTAATTCCCAATTCTGCGCTGTCAGCTTAGGTCACATCTAGAGCCATTCACGTGTTTATTCATATTTCGTGATTTTATTAGATCTGTAAATATTTTGATATTTTGGAGTTGATCAGCACACAGACGTCCCAAGGTCTGACTTAAATAAGCATAAGGTTTATAGACTAGTAATTGTACTTTACCTTAAATGCAGCACTGAATACCAGTGGGACACAGTGACTTTATCAACAGCTCACCGTTTTTAACGTGTTAATATTTTCAGCTTCGGCGTTGGGTTTTATATTTTAAGTAAATTCCTGAGCGGTGTTGTCAGTACGAAAATCGACTTGTCAAAACAACTACAGAGCCATGGCCTGAGGAAGGGAAGGTTTCCACATAATTTAACATAAAAGCTCGAACAGACGTTTGGCCTTAGAGAGCACCGCACTCCTTCTGAAGGAGGAATCGCGTTCCCGAACATCCAAGCAGAGCGTCATCTGCCACTTTAACTTTGATTTACACTCCGGACCGAGCGCAAAGCGGCGAACGGCGAAACCTGTGCAACGCCAAAGCAAACGCTTATGGATATTCTCATATTGCGTGTCACATTCCATCAACATCAGATGGCGAGCTCTTACCAAACCCCCTTAAATGCCACACTAATGGAATGTTGTCATGTACTATAGCTGTCGCTGTCGTTGTCTCGGGGAGATAGCTGAATGATTTGTACCTGGCTCTCTAATGGTCAATTACAAGCGCAATCCAGCGTTGATGGTGTTCTGGTCCCACAAGAGAGAGGATAAAGGGCCTAGATGAGCTCCGAGGCCCCCATCACGAGTGGGTCATTGCATATAAACTGGTGAGCCAAATTTTGGATCTCTTCCCAGCTTTTTCCCTGCATGACTGCTGCAGATGAGGTTTGGCTTTCTGCATGTTTTTTTATCCTCCTCTCCCGGTGCCCATGTCTATGAGATACCCTGTTGTGTGCGCCTCCCTCGATTGGAGACCACACATTAATTTAACAAAAACCTCATATCTCAAGATCACAGGAGGCCCTCTTTCCCCGATCTCTCCTCTGTTTTCCTGCTCTTTCCGTTCATCCGGAGCTGCCCTGGTGTAATCAAGATTTTGTGAAGTTTTTGTTTTTTCCTTCTCTTTGCGTTGCAAAGTTTGGAGATGGTCGCTGGTTCCAAATATTTGGTACATATCTCGGTCAACTTTCAGTAAAAACATCAACATTATCACGTGCATTAAGGCTTTCACTCTCCACTGTCACATTGTTGTGTTGTGTATTTATTATATAATATAAACAGTTTTTTATCTGATAAAATATATTAATCCAATTACATCATATATATGTAGACAAATATATTGCTCATACACCAACCTAATTTAAATGTTTTCTAAATTTACAAATAATAGCTGCTTTAATATATTTTAGTTTTTTCTAAAGTTTTTTTAAAAAATATATATAAATTCATTCATTCATCATCCAGACCGCTTAATCCACATCAGGGTCACGGTGACTGGAGCCTATCCCGGGAACTACGGGCGCAAGGCAGGGACCAACCCTGGGCAGGGCAATTTAGAGTCGCCAATTAACCTACAGCACGTGCTTTTGGACTGTGGGAGGAAACCCACGCGGAACACGGGGAGCGCATGCAAACTCCACACACAAAGGCCCTACGACCGACCCGGACATCGAACCCAGGACCTTATCCCTGTGAGGCGGCAATGCTAAGCACTGCACCATCGTGTCGCCCAAATATAAACTGTAAATTATACAGATATATTTGTATGTTAAAATGACATGCTTGTTATATTTATTTTCAAATCATTTAAAAAATGTCCTAATTTTCTTGTTGTGCATTTTGCAAAATTTTTATTTTACTTGTCAACACATATGTCTGTATGGAGTTGCTTGTTCTAATTCTTATACAGTCTGTATAATAGCTTATAGTTTATGGAAAAATGTATTTTAAAATATTTTTAGCAGTGTATGCATGTTGATAAATATTCAATTTCAAATTCACTTTGTTACAGTAAATCAAACGTCTCAAGTCTTTTTTTAAACTTAGAGACCAATGTCAAATATTACTCAAACTAAAGCAAGTAACATTAACATTTTACTAATTTTTGAATGCAGATGGACTTAATTTTAGTTCAAATTAAGACACTCTTTCCAAGTATTTTTCCCAAATAGAAAGAAATTCTAGCAAGTTTATTTGTAGTATATCCGTTTTAATGCACTGTAAATACTCTAGTTATCTTAAAGTCCATCTATGAACGCTCCAGTCTTTATGAATGCAAAATGCCCTTGCCACCTCGCCATCGGTAACAGAGCTGTCACCCTGCTTTTAAATAGATCTGAGCGAATTAGCGTGCCGGCACGGGGTCGGGTCCGCCGGGGCGCCGCTGACAGTAGCGGTGCCCTCCACTAACTCTACTGGAAGAGGTTTTTGGCAGGCTGGCACGGCTGGCACGGCCTGCCCAAAGTGACTCTGCAAGGGGCTGGCTGCCAGCCAGTCAGCTGAAGCCGAGCCAACGGGCCTCGGACCGGACCGGCGCTCTGAGAAGGCCACGAGAGAGCGCAAGCCAGCTTTTTCATTTAGCCACCCAACTGTTTCCTCCTCTCCTCTTAATTGACAGAATAAATGCACCTGCCATTGTGTAATATTGGCCAGATTAGTTTTGGCCGTGACAGAGAGGGCCGGTGTTGGCTTTCGAGGGGGGACTCACGCGGGAAACCGGGCCATGGGGAAAGCTCTCGCTCACTTTCGATGGCTTTTCGGGCTCTTTCAGGGGCCAGCACTTAGCGCGGGAGATGTTTTTGGAAGGGGGAAAAAAAGGCTGATTTGTAATGCGATGCGACCTACACAGTTTGGAACAAACACGATAAGTCATAATGGTAGCCGTCAAAGATAATTAACAAAATTAAATAACATGTTTTTTTCTGTATTCGCATCCAAAACCAAAATAGAAAAATGAATAAGAAGTCGTTTTCCAGTTTCATGTTTCGCATCTTTTCATTTTAGCCATGGAAAGGAATGTTGAAAACACATCATCTTCCGATTTCCCTTATTATGCTCAAATGAAGACTGAAAAAACAATGTAAATACGTACATTAACTGTCAGGGATCTGGTGAGGATTTGACGAGAATAGACAGATGCTTACAAATCTACAGCGGCCGGGTTAGGCGGCCATAGGAATGCTCGCGATTCGGACAGTGATCTGGTTAGGATATGAACCGAACGTCAACTTTCACAATTCGCCAGTGATCTGGTTAGGATGTAGCGAATTGCTACTTGTTAGCCGTTAGCCCTTGTAGCATGGTGGTTAGCCCAAATGCGGTGAGAGCGCGAGTAGGTAGGATGGCCACGCGAATTGATCTAAGAACTCTCTACACAAAGAGTTAGGACTACCACAAATAATCCTATTTCTAGCGACACACACTCTAACAAAGAGATGAACCAAAATACTGGAGTACTCACAGTGAGCCGAAATGAATCGGAGAGGGCCAGGTCGACTCAATGGCAGAGCGGTTCGCCGCGAGGAAACGACTCCTTACATACCCTTTGAACCGCGACCGTCCACGTCCCAATCCAACTACCGGCCGCCACTTACATTTGATAAAAAAACCTAAATGGAATATGAGTATGTTTTTCATTTTTCATTTGAGTGCCAAATGGGAAACCGAAAATCAACTAATTATTATTTATTATTACTAAAATTTCATTTTGGTTTCAGAAGTGAATATTGAAAACAGATGTGTTTTGAGGGAATTGAATCTGTGTATCATTCGTTCCTTCCATATTCAATTAAGAATTCAAAATCGGAAAATGAAACTATTCATTATTTACCTTTTCCTTTGTTAGTCTGATACCAAAAACTAATTATGGCCTGTTGTCCGTAGTTTAGTCTTTAGGTTGAGATCAAAAATAGAACATGAAAAAATGGCCTGCTGAAGTAGTTGAACTTGATTTTGATATGTATTTTCTCTGACTTTATTTGACTTTTTCATGAGTTGCACTTAATAAAAAACATCTGTCTGTACAGTTTTACAGAATAAAAGACATATTTCAGATGAAAATACAACACCCAGAATATTCCAGGCTTCCAGGCTTGTCATATCATCTTCTTTCAGAGTTAAACACTTAGCTCTCCTAAACAATACGTAACTCGCTATGATAATTCGTCAGAGCTAGCAAAAATACATCAAACTAAGAACTAGCGCTACTTTGTCGATATCGAGTGCAAGATGTCAAGAACTTGCACACAAGTGGGAGAAATTAAACATCAAAATCAAGTTCAGCTTCAACAGGCCATTATTTCATGCTCGATTTTTGATCTCAACCTAAAGACTAAACTACAGAAAACAGGCCATAATCTGTTTGTTGGTATCAGACTAACAAAGGAAAAGTTAAATAATCAATTGTTTCATTTTGGATTCTTCATTGAATATGGAATGAATGATTGATACACGGATTGTTTTAGTTTAAATTTGAAAACTGAATGAACAAATGCTTCACAGATTATTAACACTCTCTGCACAACACTCTTCACACACTTTGAGGTCCACACTTCAGGTTTCTCGGCATTGGTCAGTTTACAGAACGAATGTGACGGGCAATTAGGACCAAGTCATTCATGAATAAGTTCTTAAGAAGAATTACAAAGCTTTTTACCTTCCATTGCAATCTATACGATCTCTTCCCACACAGTTTCCCCCCACACCCTGTAAAACAATTATAGTTTCTACTGGGGTCCTGTGACATCCCGTTCTGACGAGGAATTTTCTGCAGCTTAATTTAAATTTAATTGGACCATACCCAACTGTCTCGGGTCAATACGAAGAGAAAATCAGGAACATTAATCAAGATAAAATTATCAGCTGATTAATCAGTGTTCTAATTATGGCACAGTGCTTCAGTCTCTTTATTCTGTTTTAATTACTGTACTTCATTGTCTTTTCCATATGGCCAGCATGTTTCTGCATAATGCCAGTGTCTCACAGCACTGGGAGCCATTAGTAGCCTGCCTGATGCTGTACTCTCTAACCTCTCTCGTCTGCTGCCTCCATCCCCCTCACTTTCAGCCTTTTATTTCCGCTCCCGATCCCTCGCTTCCTGAAGACCCACTCCCTTACCTCGTTACAGACAGTCTTAGTTCATGCTCCTCATTTTGAGGTTTGGTTATTCATCAGATATTTTTCTGTTGACTGTTGCTTGCAGTTCTTACAGTGGCTGTCACATTTACAGCATTTAGCTGACATAAACATCCAGGGGTGCGTTTCCCAAAAGCATAGTTGCTAACTCCGTTAGAAACTAATGTACTGTACATTAGCAACTAACATAGTGTTGCTAATGTAGTCACCCCACAGCAGCTGGCATTTCCTAATTACATGGACCGTCTCTTTTGAGGTTAAGGCTCTTGCTCAGCAGCCCAATGGTGGTAGCGCTGGGAGAAGGACAGAGCTGGACATAAACCTATAACCTCAAGGTCCACAGACGAGCAAACTACAATTAGACCACCACATTAATCAAACGTAAAAATCCCTCATGTGTATGTCTCACACATCGGGCCAATTTCCCAGTCGAGGATTAAGTCCTAGACTAGCTTTGAGTTGGAATGGTAAATCTCCGTTGGTAATAAAAGTTAGTCCAAGACTTGCCTTAATCCATGAGGAAGAAACCAGCGTATGATGTTTAGCATTGAGGGCAGCTTTCTTGAAGGTGGATTAAGCCTAGTCTTGGACTAAGTTACAACACCAATGAAGTCAAAGTTAGTTAAGGACTAGGCTTAATCTTAGACTGGGAAATTGGCCATAAGTGTTTTAGTGAATTTGTCATTGCAAACACAGCACACAGTGCACCACAACATGTGACCTCTGCATTTGAGCAGTGGGTAGCTTTGCCCACACCTGGAAAGCAGTGCTTGGTCATCTTGCTCATGAGTACCTCAGTGGTACCTTTACCAGTCCGGAATTTGAACCGGCGAACTTCTGATGATGGGGCAAAATCCCTAACCATTATGTTACGTTTGGGGCAGTTGATGTGTTGAAAGCTTAAAAATGTGCAAGAGTGAGGATCTGCATGACTAGATGACCGGGTCAGAGCATATCCAGGACTGTAGCTCGTGTGTGATATTCCAGGTGTACAGTGGTAAGGAGCTACCAAAAGTGGTCCAAAGAATGAAATTTGGTGACCTGGTGACAGAGTAATGGTCAGCTGAGACTCTCTGAAGCACGCTGAGAGTGAAGGGCTGGCCGCAGGGGCGTTTCCAGCCTTTATGGACCCCCTGGACTTAAAGACTGGACCAGATGTAAATTAAAAGAGGAGCAGAGGATTTTTAAAAATTTGTATACAGTATATAAAAGGTGTTATAGTAAACTACAGACTAGAGTACACTGGCTTAATTGCTCATTTCCAGATGCATGCATGTTAATGAAATAAATGAGCAAAACAACTGTACAATTATTACGGCTACCCGGGCTAGACTCAAAACACCCTGGGCTGAAGCCCCGGTAAAATTGCCCTGGGTAGGCTCTAGCTCAGTATTTATATTTTTTGCAGGTTTGTGCAGAATATGGTAAAAGTTCATATACTCAACACTGCCTCTACATACACCACACTTGCTGACATATTTGAAAGAACCCATCATTTTATTGATATTTTCTTAATCTGAGATCCAGAAGTTTAGAAGTCAGACAATCTGGTAAATCCCCGTCAACTTATTAGCAGAGGTTTTTTTTGCAGATTTCTGGCCAGTGGAATCACCCCATATTCGGGATCTTGGAGAGCTTGGGCAGAGCGGGGTGGAACCTCAGCACGGCTGCTCTTAGTGTAAAGTGCCAGGATAGATAGGGATCTAATAAATTGTTGAATAAAACATGCTTAGTTACCATGGGGGCTCAAAATTAGCAGGGCAAAGTGGTGATTAACCATCCTATCATACTTGCCATTGCAATTCCCTTCTACCTCTCCCCTCTCTCTCTCTCTCTCTCTCTCTCTCTCGATCTCTCCCTATGTTTCTGCTCTCTCTCTCTCCACTTACCCACCCATCTCTCCCCCTGTATGTCACTTAAGATCAGAGACATTAATACTTCCCATGGAGATGCTCATTATCACATCTTAAGCTAATACAGTCATTTTCAATTCTCTGTGTTGTGGAAGTACAGCCCCTATGGTTATGCTGCCGCAGCATTTATGCCGGACATTTTTTTACATGACTGGTGGGTCTTTGAATTGATGAAACATTTATTCTTTTTTCAGCATATTACCATACCAGATATGGCTTTCATTACTGCACCTAGGAAAGGGGGCAAATATGGTCTATTTGCAATATGCATATATAGGAAAGTACTGTTAGCTACTGGATATTTGGTTTAACCTCAAAATCAAATCACAAAAAAAACCCTACAGCTTCCTCTTCGTTTCCCTGTTTAGTTTCTGAACTCTTTAAAATCTCTTTATGTTTTTTATGCAAAGTGTTTTCTCGCTCGTATCTGCATGCTGTGTGGTGTGTTGGAATTAGACATCACTTAAGAATACTTTCACCACTGCCTCCCAAGCTCATGAAACCTTTTTTCAATATGTAATTACTGGAACGGTACAAGTGTCTCATGCATATTCATGCGGTTTTTAATTAAGCCCATCTCTTCACAGTTTGCGTCTGTGCCTCCTGAAAAGTCGCTTCCTTGCAGTCTGCAGGTTTCGCACATGCAAAATTGCTCGGAGCCATGTGTCCGCGGACCTGAAACGAACACGAACGTAGACTCCCAAACACTCTGTAATGGTTTTTTTTAAATAGTAATCTTGACATGCATAAAGAAGAGTCATGTATTGATATTTGTATAGCAGATTCATTTTTTTTTGACTAATTAAAATGAGGACGTCTATTGTGCAGATTTTATTTTCTAAAGCTAGTCCTTTCCATGGCCTCATTCTTGGGAAGAAATCTGATCTTAAACGCACATATGAGGTTTTCACAGATTCTGACATTCATCAATGTTTTCTTCTTTAAGATTTATTCCTAGGTAAGAAAAGAACTGCTGAAGAGCATTTATGCTAATTTTATTGCACGCATGTTTGTGTTAAATATTATTGGGGTTTCTTCAGTTCAACAGTATAATATTATATAGTTTAAATGTCTTAACTTTCTTAAAAGCAAACTTGAAAAATGTTTGTGAATGAAGCCCCTTATTATTATTATTATTATTAATATTATTATTATGTGTCATTACAGCTAAAGGAGGACAGTGTGGATTTACACTTCCTTATAATGTGTTTTGCTTTTCTATCCTCCGTTACAACGGACCATGAACTTTCCTAAATGGTACTATTCTATCCTCCATGTTCCTTTTTATTCTCTGTTTACTCCTTTGATTCTTCCTTTATGACACCTCCTCCCGTCTCTGGTCCTCCTCTTCATGTTGGTGCTTCTGTGAGACTTCTCCCTGGACGTCAGCAAGCTCACATACTGAAAGGAAGAAAACCATCGACAATGAAGGCGTTCACAAAATGGTGTGCTCACAATACCCGCGGTTGTGGGAGTTCAGACCCGGAGTAATGCTGTCAGCGAACTCTGGCTCATTTATCCCATAAAAAGAGAGATTTGTGGAACACAAATGTGAATTAAAGATGCGTGTGTGTACTGTGATTTTTAGCTACACCACACTCGTATGTTGTGATAGTTTTGGCAGCCCCAAGTCTACAAACACTTGAAGAACTCCCACACTTAGTTTGTTACACACACACGCATACATTCTCACACACTTACACACACACGCAGAGTGATGATGGCGAGGACAGGAGGGAGAGAATATGCTTCTGTGGACCCACTTGGCACAGAAAGAAACGGCAAGCGAGTCAACGCGCCTGATGAAAAAGACAACAGTGCCATCTACTGAGGACAAGAGTGCATGAGAGAGAGAGAGAGAGAGAGAGGTGGAAAAGAGAGGGGGGAGAGAAAAAGAGAAAGGGAAGAGAGAAAATGAAAAAAGAAAAGGATGAAAGAGAGAGAGGAAGGCGAGAGAAAAAAGAGGAAGGTTGAGAGAATGAAAGGGAGAGAGAGAGAGAGAGAGAGAGAGGGAAGAGGGAAAATGAGAGGAATAGGGAGAAAGAAAGGAAAATGAGAGAGACGGGGAGAGAGAGGAAGGAAGGAAAGAGAGAATGAGAAGAAGAAAGAGAGAGAGAAGAAGGGGGAGAGAATGACAAGAAGAGAGTGAGATATGAAAGGGAAGAGAGAATGAGAGGAAGAGAGAGAGAGATAGAGAGAGCAAGAGAGGAAGGAGAGAGAAAAAAAGAAGAAGGGAAGAGAGAGAATGAACGTAAGAGAGAAAGAGAGAGGAAGGGAAGTTTGAGAGACGTCAAGGAGGGTAAAGAGAGAGAGGGGAAAGAGAGAAAAGGAGATGATAGGAAAGAAAAATAGAGAGACAGAGCGAGAGAATAAGAGAAAGGGAAGGGAAGAGAGAGAGAGATGAAGGAAAGGTTGAGAGAGGAATGAAAGGGAAGAAAGAGAGAAAGAGTAGAGAGAGATAAAGAAATGAAAGCAAAGAAAAAACAGAGGAAAGAGAGAGAGAGGGGAAGGGAAGAGAGAGAGAGAGAGACAGAGCAAGAAGAGAGAGACAGCGGGAGGAGGGGAATAGAGAGAGAGACAGAGCGAGAGAGAGAGGGAGACAGAGAGGAAGGGGAGAGAGAGAACGAGAGAGAGGGAGAAAGGGAAGAGAGTGACAGACAGAGAGGAAGGGAGGAGAGAGGGAGAGAGAGAGGAAGAGAGTGAGAGACAGAGCGAGAGAGAGAGGGAGACAGAGAGGAAGGGGAGAGAGAGAACGAGAGAGAGGGAGAAAGGGAAGAGAGTGACAGACAGAGAGGAAGGGAGGAGGGAGGAGAGAGGGAGAGAGAGAGGAAGAGAGTGAGAGAGAGAGCGAGAGGAAGGGAAGAGAGCGAGAGAGAGAAAGAGAGACTTGGACAAATACCAACTCAGTAGGAACTCTCAGATAATAATCAGTTTCTCTGGGCTGGTGAAACTGGCTCATTAAGCCTCCTTTTTAACTGGAAATATAGGGAGCGATTAAGGCGGCATTACTGAGTGGGCACAAAATGCCTAACCTCCGGCCACCCACTGCTCCTGGGTGTCTGGCGCGAGCCGTAATGTCTTCACTCGCACGGCGGCGAATCCATCACCTGCTTGTTTATCTGCTGCGCAACAGCAGCCCTATCAATCAGTGTTAAACTGTCACACAGCCATATTTTCTTTTTAAATATCATTAAAAGCGGCGAGCCCCGGGCCTGTCGGAGCCGAGATGCGTCCTTACCCAGTAGCTAACCCGGGCGGGTCACGAGCCAACCTGCACTATTATTTAAAGGATAGCTTTTCAAGCTACAAGTTACTTATGATTAAAAGTGGCTACGTTATGGCCAAGCTGACAAATATAGCAGTTAACAACACTGTAAGCTACAGAGAAAAAGCAGCTACATCCACACGTTTGCATCCTGTCATACTTAATATTTATGCTGTAGAGTACTCGTAGGGTGTTTTCACACTTTGCCCGTTTCAGGCCTCAAAGCGAACTCGGATCGATTAGTCAGCATTTTTTATGTTTATGTGAACACACTCAAACGTACTCAGACCCCTCTGAAATGAACCGAACTGAGACCACATCGGGAGATGGTCTCAGCCGGTTCCCTTTAAGTCCGCGGAGCGGTTCGTTTAACTCGCACCTAATGAACGCAAAGTGCTCCTGGTTCGCTTCGACAGTTTTTGTTCGAAGTAAAAAAAAAAAAAATTAAACTAGGCAGAATGCAAAGCAGTAAAGCACTGAGAGCTCCATGAGAATTAAGTATGAACAGAAAAAGGACTGAAGCCCCATCTGAGCTGAAGTGGACCAGAAAGAGAACCGAGAACCTTTCAAATGAACTCACAGTGTGAACATCAAAAGAACTGTGTTCCCTTTCTGTTGGTCCACTTTTTGGACCACTTCTAGAGGACTGAGTTCGGTTCCTTTAAAGAGGATTATATGTGAAAACACCCTTAAAGCAAGATAACATGTAAATGTGAAAATTTTTAACAATGTAATGTCAAATCACAGTAAGGTTTGACTGATGTTTTGGAGGAAGAGAGTGTTTTGATTGGGCGGCACGGTGCCATGCAATATGTGACCCTCCACGGCAAAATCAGTCGCTTGTCGCAAATTTTCAAAATTGAGTTATTATGTTTTCATGAAAGGGCATAAATCAAGCTTCAAAACGATACCTATATGGAATGAATCGGACGACATATGACTGAGAAATATACGTTCAAAGGAGTCGGGTTTCTCCTGTCACGCCAAGTGAGAAACGGAGAAATCTGCTTTTGAAGATGACTATCGACGTAGCACTCACAGACGCTTGGTGCGGTCGCGGCTACGTTTGCATTTACGGTAGCCTACGCTGCATTCACAGCCACACGGATAGCCTACCTGCGTTAGGTTAACTGAACTCGGGAGACGAAGATGGATTCTGGAGAAATATGTTCACGCTAGTCAACGAGTGGATTTACTGTAAATACTGAAGTAGAGTGGACAAAACAGAAACTTTTAACATTCTGCTGGAATTGAATTCCTCACTCAAGAAAGTCAGGTTTTTAGGACGGAAAGGGTAAGTTTTTCAGCGAAATTTATTCACAACAGTACAGTATAGACCTTCCACTGTTTCGAAACACTAAAAACAAAAAATCCAAAGTTTTACCCCACGCAACATTAACGGTCGTTTTTCTCTGAAACCTCCGTTGCGACAACCGACTGGTTTTGCGGTGGAGGGTGACATATACGTTAATTGGCGACTCTCAAATTGGCCTTGTAAGGTGAAAATGAGTATGGCAATGATGTGATGTGATGCAACGAGCGTTCACCATGTGGGCAAGGTAGCCTATCAGATGCCTCTTCTGCATATTTAAAACCAATCAGAAACACGTGGTTGTTGAAAATACCCATCTTTGTAAAAGAGACGAACAATGTTTGTAACTTTTGTAATGATGTAGCGTTACAAAAAGTTGTACAGCATTTTAAAATAAACTGATAAGCTACTTAAAAAATGTGTTACTTTAGTAGTGTTACTGCTTGTGGTAGGCTACTCACCAACGCTGCCCACTTCCTCTTCTTTATCACTTTGATGCAATATGGTGCAAAATACTTTATTTGAGATTGTTGTGGCCTAAAATGCTGGATTTTGCAGCAGCTTTTCTAAAAAAATGTGATGAAAGTTGCTGTGTTTTAGGTGTTTTGTTGCAATAAAGTTGCGGGAGCAAGTCAAAGTTGTGGAAAACATTTTGTCCCCCTTTACAATGATTCTATAACAATTTATTAAAATGAAAGGAACAAAAAATATTTGTATTAACCGTTAATCGTTTAGTTATTTTTGAAGGTAAATGTGAGGCGTTTTTATCACACGTTTCCTGCGTCTTCTAAACGTAACAAGGAAGTGAGTTCGCCGACGTATGGCTCGACGTTTTGCGGAAAACAACAATGATTGGTCAAAATGTGTGGAAAAGTTGAGGTAATTGGTCAAAATTGCACGGTAGTAATGAATTCGTTCATTTGCGTTAATAGTTGTGATTGCAATATTGTGAAATCCTGGAGGGTCTGTTTAAATTATTTATTTATTTTTAGAGTTTGGTGCAAATTAGGGAACTTGCACTTTAATAAATTAATTTTTCCTCCCGCAGCCGAGGCAGGCTTGGTGACGTCACTGATGGGAGGCATTAGCATGTATAATTAAAGCTGGTGAAAGGGGAAGGCGAGCCGGGCCGAGCTGGTGTCATTGGACATAATTACTTCAGGAGGACATAATTGGGCGGCTGGTTGATTTTCAAAGGCTCGTCCCGCTGTTGTCGTGGACACAGTCTGTGGACTTTGGCCCGCCGCCAAGAAGCCTCTCAGTCAAGCTACAGAACGCTCTCTCTCTCTCACTGTCAGTTTCTCTCTCTCTTTTTAGTGTAGTTTGCCTTTTTTCCCTTTTTCACTCTTGTACTCTTCTCACTTTCATGTTTTTGCCCTTTTTTCCCTTTCTATCCGTATGGATCGATTGGAGTGCATGACTTTACACAACCCAAGCTAAAATCTCTCTCGACTCCGTCTTTGATCCTGCGCGATGAACTTGCGCCGACAGGGTTATTTGCTATGATCTCTCATCGGCCTTTATTGCCATTTTATCATCCTCTAAACTCAAGATCCATTACCATGAACAAAAAATTCTGGATAAAGAATTCCGCGTATGGTTCTTCTCAGTGTTTGGGAAGTTACTTTTAAATGGTAGTTTAGAAAAAAAAACAAAAAAAACAACCTTCTTATAACTAAAAGTAGCTAAGCAACAACCAAGCTACAGTTTTAATATAGTAGTTGGCTACACTAGAAGCTACAAATTATCTGCCAATATAGTGAGAAAATTTATCTTGTAAAGATCTCCTAAAACAAGAAAAAAAATCTTTCCCTTTTTCCATGTTTTTAGCTTTAATATTCTTAAAATAAGCAAAATTGTCATGAATTTCTTAACTCATAGTGGAGAGCATGGGGAACCTGTCCGTTCTCTTAATTAGATTTCTTATTTCATTTTAAGAAGTTCTTATAACCAGTAAATTTTTCTTAATAAGGTAATTGGAGCCAACATTTCTTAAAATTAGATTATTTATCTTACACATACAAGTCTAGTCAAGTCAGTTATTCTTAAAATAAAAAAAAAACAAGATCTATTTTTTTTTAAAGATTTTCTGCCTTGTTAAGATTTCATTTTTTGCAGTGTAGATTCTTGCTTTCATCTTTCAGACTCCGACTTCATCTTGCAGCTGCCAAGAGTGTGCTGTGATGCAATGAGCATGTCCTGCACTGGCACAGCAACCTTTCAGATGCCACTGCAACTTCAACACCAATAAGAAACACCAGCTAGAAAACACATATTTGTAAAGAGAGACAAATAGTATTTTATGTAACAATTTATCATTTTGTTACGCCACTGTTTGAAAAGAAAGAGCCACAGTGTTTGAAAAGTAGCTGATATGCTACTGCAAAAAGTAGCTTTAGTAGTGCCACTAATTTTAGTTCTCTTTTTCTGATTGTATTCTGTAGCGTTAATCAGAAGAGCCGTCGTTAGCGCTTATCAAAGACTTGGGGTTGTTTCAGGTGGTTGCGTTAGAAAAATGATCGGAACATACGGACGCGCGGGAGATCTCGGGCCACATGATAGAGCGATCAAAAAAGGGGAAAGTTTTTCTGGCAGTTCGGCCTTCGGCTCGTCGCGTCTTTCCTAGCAGGCCTTCCGGCTGGGCGACCTGGTCCAAACATGGCGCTCTGACGTTTTTATCATCCGTCAGCGCGGCGGTGCGAGATAAATCTGGCCTCCCGGCAGCCTTGGCAGCCTCCTGCTATCTTGTCACATTCCAGACAGTCGGGGTCGTGGGCTGAGCCAAGCCAGGCAGGTCTGGGAGAGGAAGCGGGGCCAGGTAATCCATTACCGTCCGGGGGCACGTCGTCTCGCCGCATACGGATTTAATATCAGCCCTCCAAGAGTTACGAGCTCGCCCTGTCCTCAGCCGCATGCCTGACTTATGCAAAACGACAGATCTGTAGCTGGGGAATTTGCCTCCTCCACTGTCTTTTGTTTTTTTCCCATTTCTTTTTCCTCTGGCTGCTACGATTGTCCGCAGACCATAAAAACAGCGAGTTTCGCGCACTCACAAGAAAGAATCGTTTGCACACAAAGTAACTTGCTCAGAAGAAACCAGAAAGTATAGTGTGCGCATAAGAAGTTCGTGTGTGCTCAGTAGAAATATATCATGTGCACTACACAGTATGGTGTGGTCACAAGAAAGTATGGCACGCTCATGAGAAATTATGGTTTCACATTCTCAGGTGAAAGTAGCACATGTGGTGCTGTGTACCTGAGAAAATATGAAGTGCGCTCCTGAAAGTATTGCATGTTCTGACTGGATGCAGCCTCTAAAATGTGTGGAAGCATTATGTGCGCATGAAAAATGATTGACTGCTCACAAGAAAGTATGGTGTGCTATTGAGAAAGTACCAGGTGCTCACAAGTAAATATTGCAAGCTAACAAGATAATGTATCGAGTGTGTACAAGAAAATGTAGCATGCACACGAGAAAGTGATGTGTTCATGAGAAAGTGTGGTGTGAGCATGCTATACTTTCTCATGTGCACACAATACTTTCTTGTGAGGATGCCATACTTTCTCCCCCCCGCTCGCTTCATCCGTTCTCCTCCCCCTCCTCCTCGCCTCGATGTGTCCTCTAGCTCTACAGCTACAGAAGCTGGACACTGTTCCAGAGCCATGCAGATGGGCTACAGAGAAACACACACACACACACACACATACACCTCCCTGACCCATTTCGAGGGGAACTGCAAGGTGATATCCTTGCTGGCTTTGGTGAAGGACTTGTTTCAGAGTGTGTGTTTAGTTGTGTGTGTCCATGCAGGGTCAGAAGTAGCGTAGAGAAGCCAAGGCAGATGGACGTAGCATGTTTATAGAAACCTTTTGACACCACATTGGCTTCCTCACTTGTGTCCTCCTCCTCCTCCTTCTCCTCTGAGGAAGCCAGGGACTTTGAGACTCACCCATAAACACATCCACACAAACACACGTATGTGCACACAAGCTTGTGGAAAAAGCCCCAGGTCATGATGATTAAGTATGAGAATGCCCCAGTTCCTGGCCCTGTAACGACAGTGCGGTCAGTCAGCCCGGGACGGACTTGGAGACGGACAATGCCTCTTTTGGAATATCCAGTGTTATAAACCTAACCAAGATAGAAAAGGCTTGTATATATATACTGTATGAGGGTTTGGTTGTGTGTGTGTCACCATTCCGTCCTTAGTGTTTACTCACAAGTGAATGATTAAGTGAACTACCAACTGCCCCAAGTATCAGAAGGTCACAGATTCGAATTCAGGACCAGTAAAGTTATCGTTGAGGTACTGATGAGCAAGGTGCGGTTCCCAAGCACTGTTCCCCGGATGCTGCCCATGTTAGCTGCCCACTGCTCCTTCACGGATGAGTCAAATGCAGAGGTCACATTTGGTTGTGGTGCACTATGTGCTGTGCTGTGGTGTGTTAACAATGACAAATAATCACTCACGTTAAATACTGACCAAAATATGGAAATCCAGAGTTGTCAAGTAATGTCTAAATACCTAGGAAGTGTAGAAAGGGGGAATTTGTAGCACAACGGTCACCCCGTGATCGGAAGTTCGCCTGTTGGAATTCCAGGTCCGGTAAAGGTACCACTGAGGTACTCCTGAGCAAGGTACTGTCCCCAAGCACTGCTCCCTGGGCGCTGTCAGGTTTGTTAAAAAAGGCAGAATGTGTGTGTGTCAAGATCAGGATAAAAATAACTCAGTCTGGAGAAAACAACTATCATTATTTTAAGTTCAAAGTAAATAGAATTTGTGATCTCGAGACTCCAAGAAGTAAAATAATGGTGACGTGTCTCCTCTATAGACTCCCACGCTAAGACAAAAACTGGGGAAGGAGTTAAGCCCCCAAAAAGTGTGCTGAATAAAAATAATGGAAAAAACAAGGTGATTACAGTAACACAGCCGTAGCAATTACCCCACTCTGTAGCATAGCCAGTTTTGTCATGTGTCATTTGCAAACCCTTCCTCTCGTCTCCTTCCTCTCTTTCCCTGAGGTCGCAGGGTCAGGGCCTGACTGTAGTGGCTGCACTTTGACCTATACAGGCAGGAGCTTTTTTTTTTTTTATAGATTTCAGCCAAATGTCACACTTAATGCCAACGCTTGACCCCCCAAAAGGCCACTGAATGCCAAGGGACGGAGCGAGGCGGAGAAAGAAAGAGATAATTTTTCCAGCGTAAATAGAGTAATTGCAGCTTCCAAAGCGAAGGAGCATTAAACAGAAAGATCATCTGTGCTTTAGGAAATAGTTGTCCAGATTCAACGTACATGTACTCCGTTTATATTAAAAGCTAGTGGAAACCGTTGGGGAGTAGCTAACAAAAATTAGCAACATTACTAACTTAGTAGTGAAGCTATTTTTGAAAGGCTGCAGATATTTTTAACTAGAAGATGTTTCTTATTGTTGTTGAACTGGTGTTGAGGCAGTTGTGAGTCCACCTTGGCGAAGATGGAAGCCAGAATCTGTGACCATATTTATTCAAATTTATAACTGTGAAAGGCGAAACGGGCAGTTGGTAGCCTAACGGTTAGGGATTGCGACCTGTGATCGGAAGGTGGCCAGTTTGAATTCCGGACTGGTGAAGGTACCACTGAGGTGCTCATGAGCAAGATGCCCCCAAGCACTGCTCCCTCGGCGCTGCCCATGTCAGTTGCCCACTGCCTCTTCTCGGATGGGTCAAATCCAGAGTTTGCATATCGTTGTTGGTGCACTGTGTGCTGTGTGTGTTCACAATGACAAACACTCACTGACGCAAGCTGAAAATCAAAACACTCTCTACTTTCAAAACATCACTTAAACCTTATAGTGAGTTAATATTAACTTGCTGAAAAATAACAATTTTCAAATTACCTTTCACATTTTTCTAAATTATTTTGCCTTAAAAGTCTCCTATCATAAGTATTACTGGACGAAATAGCTTCAATGTAATTAGCTACCTTTTCTCAGCAGCTTACAGTGTAGCTAACTGCTATATTAAAGGTCCCATATTATGAAAAAAATCACCTTTTCTGTTCTTTGGACATCCATTTGTGTCTGTACTGCCTCTACACACAATGTAAGCTTAAAAATGACAGAATGACAGAATTTGGGAGCTTAAACGAGGCGTTTAGATTTCTCCCCTATTTCTACATCACAGTAGGGGACATTTGAATATCTGAGAAGCTCCGCCCACCAGGTAGAACTGCTAGAGCTTCCTGATCCGCCGTGTTTTCTCACAAGCGCTAGTGTAGGAATCACAATGGAGTCTAGCGGCGGAGTGTTGTGTTGAACATGTATAGCTGTATGGATGGTCTGTTAGCAGCAGTCGTGTGGATTATTTTCACGTGAGGTAAACTCTCACCCTGCTGTCCACACCCCAGTTCCGGAGTGGGGGCGTGTGTGGGCAGCAGCGGCTCATCTGCATTTAGGAATACTAATGAGAAACAGCCTGTTGTGAAAGGGACTGAAATTGAGGAGTAAAAAGCAGGAGAAAATGTCTGACCTGAGAGGGATTTCAGCAAACTACTTTAGAGACATGTTTAGTGGAGCTCATAGACCTAGTTAAACTTTAAAATGTATAATATGGTACCTTTAAAACAGTAGCTTGGCTGTATCTTTACCATTTAAAATTAGCCTCCTCAAAACTGCTAATGGACATCTGACTGGCTTTGTAAAGCTTTACCAATAGACCTGAAAACAAGCCAAGAAAATACAGCCAGAGATCATTGAAAGAAATGTCTTTATTTAATATATCTCTCTCCCTCTCTCTCCTTTTTTAGCAGCTGGAGTATATGAAACATAAAGGTTACTCTTGGATTGTTTGTCATAGGCCTCCAGGGCTGTCTCCTGCCATACCCTCATAACTTCTTTTTTCTCCAGGATTCTGCCAGTAAAAAGAGGGAGAAAGACATGGGGGGAGGAAAATAAGCCTGACTAAGCTGGGCCTGCTGGGAAAATGCAGCTGATACATCAATCCTCAGCACCGGGCCTGGAGCTGCTGCCTCGTTAGCTAATTGAATAAATGAAAAATAGCAAAGCAAAATTTTTGGATGGAACTGTCGCCTGTCCCGGTCTTGCCTTACCTGTGCTTTATTAACCCAGTGTTGTGCTAATATCATAAATAATGGTGGCAACAAAAAGGATTACGAAAGTGGTAGTGTGAAGTGCAGCAGTCCTTTCGCTCTTTATCTTGGGTAATGACGTATTTTTGCCTAGGATCTGACAACCTTTTTGACCTGGAGGATGCTCTTTGGGCTATCGACAAGAAAAGTAATACACGAGCAGAACATTTTAAGGCTTGAATGGCGTCTCTACGATATGGTAGTCAATAACTTGTGATCTTGAGAAAATGACTTTCATTATGCCAAGATCACAAGAAAAACAACTTGTGTATTATGACGACAACTGTAGGAGTCAAGTGCCCCAAAAATGCCTCCCCTGTCTTTGTTATCTCTCGTTTTTCTTTCTCTCCTCTTTCTCCCTCCTCTTTCTCATGAGACCCAAAAAGCAGCGTCTTATGTCTTTCTCTCTCTCTCCCTCTCAATGTCTCTCACTGCCTTTCTCTCTCCACCCTTTCTTTCTTTCTTTCTTTCTTTCTTCCATTCTTTCTTTATCCCTCTCCTCCCTCATGCCTCTCCCTCTTTGCACCTACCCTTTGTTCTCTCTCTCTCTCTTTCTCTCTCTCTACCCCTGGCTTATCTAAGTCTCTACCTTGACTCCTCCGCCGCCCCTCTTTTTCTCTCTATTCCTCTCCTCCTTTCTGATTAGGCCAGAAGATTCCAGATGTAGGCCGATTGAGTTCTTTCTTTCTTTCTCTCCCCCTTAATCTCGTTCTTTACCTGCTCCATCTGTCTTTCTTTCTCTATCCCTCTCTTCTCGCCCCATGTCTCCCCTGCCTTTGTTTTCTTTTGTTTTTCTTTCTCTCGCTCTCTTATAAGCTCTCACTTTTCCTCCTGTTTTCTCTCTCTGTGTCTCTCACCTCTTCTCTCTCCAACAAGAATTTCTCCTTTACCCCTTCCCCTTTTCCATCTCTCTTTATCTGCACCATCTGTCTATCTTTCTTTATCCCTCTCTTCTCCCCTCATGCCTCCCCTAGGTGCTTCTCCTTATTTGCACCTACCCTTTGTGTGTGTCTCTCTCTCTCTCTCTCTCTCTCTCTTCCCCTCGCCTGTCTAAGTCCCCACTTTTCCTCCTCCACTTTTCTCTCCTCCTTTCTCAGCGTAGGCCCGTTGGATCATTAAGGAGCTGCACGGCGGCCGTCCGGTTGTCGTCTCCCGCCTAGCCGTAGCCGCGTGGCGCTCGCTTGCGACTGTGGCTCTGCTTAAATAATGAATGTGGAGAGCTGCTGTCACGCCGGGCGTTCGGCTGCCGTTAAACGCTCCCCCTGACGGCTGCCAGAGCAAGTTGTTACGACGTTAGGCCCTGCACCTCGCAAATTTATGAGGGGGGTCCGTACCCGGAAAGTTCTGCACCGCGCCTCGCTTCCTCCTTTGCCTCACTTCCCTCTCTTCTGTCTCATTCTTTTCTTTTCTCCTCTCCACAGCCTTCGCCCGGGCCTTGCGTCTGGTGTTTTTGAAGAGGAAGTGAGGAGTGAGAAGCTTAAAAAAAAGTAAGGGAAAAAGTCCATCTCACAACGAGCACCAACTTCTCACAACCCAGAAGGTTTCCCTCGTCCCCCTTTTCTCTCAAATTGGAAAATATCCTGATGTGAGAAGACGTTTCCAAGCACGGGGCGGGAGAAAAAAAGTGCTAGAAGGAGAGGAAGGAGAGGAAATGATTATTTCCCTTCTCCTCATTAGGCCGCTAGTACAATCTTTTACACCTTTCTGGACACCTCGTCCTCATGAGCCTATTTGTGATGTTTGTTCTTCCGCCGCAGCACATCTTGTCCCGTGCTCGCGCCCAATCGGCCGGCGGGACTGGCGAAGAACGAAGCGATAGTGGGACTCGATAGGGGTGTGTGAGAAGATAGTGAAGTGGATGTGGACTAGAGTAAATGTGTGTGTGGAATGTCGTCTGAGTGTCATTCAGAGGAAAAAAGAAGAAGAAGCGTGGAGGAAGAAGAGGAAGAAGGCTGTTAGTGAACCCTTGTGTGAGTAAGACTCACCACTCCTCTGCTGTCTCTTTCTCTCCATCAAACCTTTCTCGTTTCCTTCCCTTCCACCCTTTTCTTTGCCTTTCTTCCTTCCTTTCTCTTTCTCTCTCCCTTTTCTTCTCCTCTTCTCTCATTTCCTCTCCTCTTTTCTCAATAACCCCCTGCACCCCCAAGAGCAGCAGCTGATCATCTCTCTTTATCGCTCTCTGTCTCTCCATCAAGACTTTCTCTTTTCTCTTAACTTCCCCTTCTCTTTGCTTTTCTTTCTTTCTTTCTCTCTTTTCTCTCTCCCTCTTCTTCTGTCTTGGACCTCAGTAAATGTGGGTAAACGTGCGTAATGTGGCCTAAGTGTCAGTCAGGGCAAGGAGAGGAAGAAGAAGAAGAAGAAGAAGAAGAAGGAGAAGAGTGGTGGAAAGAAGAAGTAGAGGAATAGGACGAGGAGGAAGCAGACTGTTAGTGTGCCCTTGTCTACCTGAGTCCCCTCTCTCTATCCCTCTCTCTTTCTTTTTCCTTCTCTCTCTCTCTCTCTCGCTCTCTCTCTCTCTGTCCTGGAGAAATAAGGGTCAGGAGACAGGCAGATCACGAGGGCAGCTAATAGAAGATTTATGACTCACTGAATATGCAGATCGGCATGCTGTGATTGACCAGGATCCACACACTGCCCTTGGGTACATCTTTGCATTTAGAGAGAGGAAGAATGGGAGAGAGAGCAAGAGAGATAGAGAGAGAGAGAGAGAGAGAGAGAGAAAGAGGGGGATGACTGGTGGGCGGAGGGTGGGGAGGCGATGGCAGTGCCGGTGCGGCGGGGAAAGAAAGAAAGGGAGAAGACTGCGCGAAGCGGAGCACAATGGAGAGAAAAATGCACTGGCAAATTAGGCACCCTCTCCTTTTTTGAATGGTCCGACAAGATTGCACGGAGGGGTTTTTTTTTTCTCCGCTGCAGAAATAGCTATTAGTCATTTTCTCGGAAGAAATTCTGCCATTTTTTCCCCCCTCTCTCTCCCCTCTACTCCACTTCCCTCATTTCGGGCAATTTGAACTCCATTTGGGCCGTGCGCCGCGACTGCGCTCGAATGGCAGATGTGTTTTATTTTATTTGAAATATACATACTGGCATAATGAGTCTGAAGATTATGCCGGGCCACAGGGATAATATACCGCCGGCACTGGCAGTTTGTGTGTGTACCTGCATATGTGTGTGTGTGTGTGTGTGATGAATGTGTAGGTAAGAAGCGGCGCTAGGTGTCCATTTATGCCCTGCGAGATGGAGAAATTACAGAGCCTGGGCCTGGTCTGCTGAATGAATACTCATGCTGACAAATTGAATTGAGTTGCCTCAGAGGGCTTCAATTTAATCTCTTAAGTCTTTTTTAGCCCATTAAAAAGAGTCGTTGGCTGGCCGTCGTCGACGCGCATCCGCAAACGCCGTCACGACGGCTCCTCGCACTTTGCGGAGAGAACCACGAGACTGATTTAATATCGTATTAAAGTGTTATTTGTGCAGGAGCGCCGCGTCTGCACCGGTGGGCTTTCATTTTAACATTACAGGGGTATATTTGCCCGTGACAATTACACGGATGACGTTGGGGGTGACTGTACGGCGTCGAGGATTAGGCTGTCCGTTCTCCGTATGATCACAGCGAGTGGCCGCAGTTTTAAGAGGCAGTGAGGCAATGCAGCAGTGAAAATGATGAACTACAACACCAATGGGCTACAGTGATGGATGACGCTAATTCATTACTTAAGTCCCTCAATGGCATGTCCAAGTCCACCTGCTCGGGCGCTCACACTTTTATATGTGTGTCTGTGTGTGTGTGACGAAGACCATAAGGAAGGACTTGTTTACCTGTCCTGATACAACAAAAAAAAACAAAAACCACAATTCATGATGCTTTAGTGCCCCCTACTGATCGCACCTCCATTCGTTTTTAAAATAGAGCCATCACATTTTGAGTTTAAATTGACATTTTGACAACTCTCAGCTAATTACTATCAATTATTATAACTCTAATTAAAAAGTAGCGAAGATATGTATTTGGGGTTTTTTTTTACATTGAAATTTTCTAACACTTGGGGTTGCTGAGTGTTCAGGTTATGCCGAATTAAATCCAGTATGACTTATTAAAGGAGAAACATTATCACTCAGATTCATTAAGGAGAAAGTGTTAAATCAACCGTCGCCACCTAAGTAGCAATAAAATTTACATTTAATGGTGATAAATGACCTTCTAAGTGACAAGTCCCCGCCTCAACACTCATACAAACTTACACACACACACACACACACACACACACAATACTCATTCTAACTTCAGTCAGTGCCTTTTTTTCTGGCCAAGTCTTTATAAAACTGCCCCGGTCCTCCACACTCTCGCTTGATGGAGTTTACATGAACCAGAGAGACATTTATGTCACACCTCTGATTCTTAAAAGCAGTAAAAGTGCAGCAGGTAAACTTTATGTGGACGTCTTAAGTGTATTACAAAGCATCTTTAGCAATTGCATTAGTGAGTCACTTCTCTCCCAAACCACCACGTGACTCAACATACTGCTTCAGGGGGCAAATGTGTTCATGACATCAACTCCATGTCTACAGCTCAGACAACTTGACTTTATGTGAACATATGAATTAAAACACGTGAAGAACATGGAGACTCACCTCCCGGACTGGTAAAGGTACCACTGAGGTACTTATCAGCACGGTCTCAAAGTCGAAAAGCTGCCCACCGCTCCTTCACGGATGGGTCAAATGCAGAGCTCACAATTTGGTTGTGGTGCACTGTGTGCTGTGTTCACAAAGACATGATAATCACCCATATAGTATTGCTAAATTAGGTTCAGGAAGTTGTGTGTTCGCAAACTGTTCAGAGCATTCAGCAATGAATAAAAAACCCTCCTTTCACCAGTGCAGGGTGTAACATGTTGCAAAAGTAAGTCAATTACAGTAATGTATGACGTTTTGCTGTAACGCAGTAACGTAAGCCTTTTCTAATACATTTTGAGAAATATTATACTCACTACATATTTCAGCAATTTTCACTTACAACACCCTTTTAAATAAAAATTTAGTGATGTTTTGATTTTATATAAGAAAAATCACGAACGCAAGACTTTTAGCACAAGAGAAAAATTTGGTGAGTAAAATAGCTATTTCCTACAGAGTTCATGCCTACAGTCATTATGCTGCACCACATCGCCTTCCACTGGAAGCAGAATGAACTGCAGTAAACTACATTTTAGCATTTTAGAACGCCCAGCCCTCCTTTGCAATTCTGCAATGTGCCCCACAACCAAATGTGAACTCAAAATTTGACCCATCCATGAAGGAGCAGTGGGCAGCTAACGTGGGCAGCGCCCGGGGAGCAGTGCTTGGGGACGGTTCCTTGCTCATGAGTACCTCAGTGGTCACTTTACCTGTCCTGGGATTCGAACCGGTGACCTTCTGATATTCTAATGAACTTCTAATATCGTAATATAATAAATTATTTTGAAATAACAGTAACCAGTAATCTATAATCTATTACATTTTGCCCTTCACTGTGATCATTATCCAAGGTTTCCTAATGAACATTATGAAAAAGTCATCAATAAAGTTTTTTCAGATAATAAAAATATGTAAACTATAAACTGCAAACTGCATTCAGTGTTACATTAATAAACCATTTCTCTAACGTACTATTAAGTATTACAATTAAAACTACTGGTGGGGAAAATACCAAAGTTGTCAAAACTATTCACTGTATTTGTTACCTTTTAGCTGTTGATGTTTACTTCATTACCAAAGGAAAGCATTCATTTGAAAGGAGAAGTAAGTAAATATTATTACTTCGCCACATTAACGTCAAAAGAACACCAACAGCTATTTACACCAACAGTAGTAAAGAGAGTTAAAACCATTTTACACAGGCAACTGAAAATTGCTGGAGAGATCAAATTATGACTTAAAGAAAAGAAGCAAAGATGACTGCTTATGCTGGCAAAAGTACATTTACAGACTGATGCTAGATGGGTAATTCCTGAAGAAATTGTGCGATTGCTCTGTGCTCAAAAACACAGAAAGCCAAAAACGTAGTCAACGGTGCAAAAAGTGGGGTGACAATTACCCCCAAAAGACTTGATTGGAGTAGTTTTAACTTAGTGTGTTTGTGTGATCCAAGTCCAGATCTTTGGTATGTCATCACAATAAAAAATTATATTGATTCAATGGATTTGATTGATTCGACGATTTGATATCTGCTGATATCTCGATGCAATTTTGGTTTCAGTCAATTCAGGAGCCAGTGACCGATATGAAACAAAATCATATGCTGAATCCATCATTTAACACCCTGACTTCATATCAAATCACAACATGCAATTAAAATATCATTTTATCATTTTTATTCTTGAGCTCACCCAGACATTTAAATGATACACAATCTTCTTTTATTAATAATATTAGACATTGTTCTGAATATAGACGGATGTTACAATATGCATGATGATCAATGTTTTCCTTATGGATCAATGCTATTGGCTTATTAGTCATTGAACTGATATATAATTACAGATTGATGTATCATTACATGTCTTTGATGTGGTGTAAATCACAAGTTTCATCACGATACGATATATTGACTCAATGGACAACAATTTGATGTCTGCCAATATCACAAAGTCTTCGGTGGTACGATTTTGATTTAATACAATTAAGAAGCCAGAGGGCAACGTTATTATTTGCATTTGATTTAGCACCATTAAATAACATTTGACAATTTAATTCTTAAGCTTTTAGATAAAAATAAATACATAAATAAACCTCCAGTTCAATATAAACAGACATAAATATAAACGGATATACGATGTCTGATCGATGTTTCATCTTGGATTGATGTTGTGGGCTCGTTGATCATTGAATTGATGTATCGATATGGACTGATGTATCATTTCACCGCTAATCTTCAGAGCGCCCCCTTTGTGAACCGTCTCTGTGATATTCTCCCCACTGCCGTGCCATGTGTGCCCCTTTAAACGCCCGTGCCTCCTATAGGAGCCACCACGGGAGGAGCTTTGATAGTGTGTCAGAGCAAATTAACGTCTGCACTGTGGCGTCTTGGCACACAAAGCCGCTTCCTCTCCCACTGTCACCCCGCATATGTGCACAAGATTATAATTAATAAGCGGGCCCGTCAATCACACTTTAATAATAATAATTTAGCATTTAGGGGGCAGAGCGAGGTTATTGGCATCTGTGCTTTTGATGTGAAATATGGGCCGGCTAATAAGAAGTCACCGAGGCAGAGAGAGAAAGAGAGAGGGAAAGAGCAAACATTTTCATCTCAATCAGCAGCTGGACACAGCAACATTTTACCAGCAGTGATTTAAGATTTTCATAAATAAAAAAATCATATTTTTTTTGAGTTGGGGAAGCTATGTTTAAATGGCGGCTTTTCAAGCTACAAGCTACTTTTGATTAAAATATAATAGTTGAACCCCAGCCAGGCTTCTGTTGCAAGATTCTTTATTCTTTATTTGTCACATGCAAATTATACAGGTACAACATGCAGTGAAATGTATCCTGATCCGCTCTTTGACCATGCAATTAAGGCAAAAATTTGAAAATAAAATAATAAAAATAACAAGGAGAACAATATGGTAGTGAGTTTCAATATGGTAGTGAGCTTCACTACAAGCTACAGAGAAAAAGTAACTCCAGTTTCATCTAGTAATGTTTGTGCTAATTTGTGTGCTGTAGGAATCTGATAAAGCAAATACATTTTTAAAATATGAAACATTTGTTTTTTACATCAAGCTTTGTTTTTCATTTTAAAAAAATGTTTTGGAGTCAGAGTTTTTTTGACAGAGGTTTTGATTTTCAGTAAATTACACTTAAAAATGTAACTCTAAAAGTAGGTAAATAGAAGATAACCTCTAAAAAGGATAGTTGCTTTAGTAGTATCTATATTTTTAGTTTCCTAAAACATTTTATGTTAATTTATTTGTTGCAATAGAGGCTTATATAAGTGCTCTGCCATTTGATTGTTGTCATTTCAACAACGGAAAAAGTTACGCATCCTTGAGGTTTCTGTTGCCTTGTCTTTTTGATGTGCATTCATATTTTGATAAATATATTCTCTCTCTCTCTCAATCTATCTATCCATCCATCCATCTCCGTCACTGTGAGATGGCCATATTGCCATGGCCCCGTTCCACCATCCTTTTTTTACTCAGACACATCCGCTAATTGCAATCAAAATAACAAAACAACATATGTCAACACCCCAGAGACCACAGCACGGGTGTCCTGCAGTCGCTCAAATGAAGAGTGATGGTTGACAAATGAGCGCTTGATTGGTTACATAAATTACTTTCTGTAGACAGAGCATCTCACCAGGCACTCCAGCAAAAAACCCTATCATTAGGGAAGCTGCACCAGGGAAAAGAAAAGATGGAGATTTGCATCATGTAAGCTGGAAAGTGACTGGGGATTCTTTTAGATCATTTTGCCGGTGATACTTCACTGATTCGAGTTGATTCGAGCACAAAAGTCTGATGAGCAGTTTCATAGCAGTGTTTGACCTTCATATGCAACCTCTTTTATTTGAGAATGTTCTGCATTTCCTGTATGAATGCAGCCTGTTTTTTACTTTGACATTTTATTTGAAATAAATCTACTTTTGGAATTGTGATTTTCTATAATTGTATCACTATAAAACATATTGTTTTGCAATGTATAAGTAATTTGTTTATCAGAGGAAATATGGGGCCCAATAAATAAATAAACAAACAAATAAATAAGCAACTATGTGGTGGCCACAAGGGGAACTAGATACACTTTTAAGAACTCTAATTAGAATCTAAATCAAATAACGCAAGTAAGCTATTAATATCTCAACTTTATCTAGCTATAATATATTTAGTAGGACACATGAAAACATGTCCTGAAGCTGGCATTGTTCTTAAGAATTATAAATCCCTCTGAGTAAAAATAACCATGAATCCATGATGGAAAATATTCTAGAACAAATACCAGCACAGAAATATTTTTAGCAATATGTACTGTTCCTAGTCATGGTCATTCATAATGTACATGTTCATAACAATCAGATAGTTTCCAGTAAATGTACCGAATATGATGATGCAGCGGGCAGCACAGTGGTGCAGTTGTTAGCGCTACCACCTCACAGCGAGAAGGTTCTGGGTTCGAACCCCAGGGACGGCCTCTGTGTGGAGTTTGCACGCTCTCCCCGTGTTCACATGAGTTTCCACCGGGTGCTCCGTTTTTCTCCCACAGACAAAAGGCATGCACTACAGGGTAATTGGCGACTCTAAATTGGCCCCGTAAGGTGTGAGTGTGATTGTGATTGTGTGAGTGGGTGTCTGTGTGTTGGCGCCTGCCCAGGTGCCCGGGATAGGCCCCGGCCCCCCGGCGACCCCGATTGGGATTCAGCGGTTTGGAAAATGAATGCATGAATGATGATGCAGCACATATCCTAAAGCTTATAATTATTATATCACAAATCTTCCAAGTTTCAAGGGTCTGTCTCAATTGCGTAATTAGGAATTTGAAACACAATTTTGCAATGCAATTCAGATTATAAAACCATGGTCAATATGATCAGATGAATGATCAACATGAAACATGGTTTTCTCTGCCACACTAATTAGACTTCATTAGACTGATCTTTGCTCACCTGTAGTGTGATAATTTCACCAGTAGATGGCAGGATTGTTTTTATTCATGCAGAGTCACAGCCGTGCTTGGAAAACTTTTAAACTGGAAAGAGCGGCTCTGAGGCATTGCCCGGCCCGAGGGCACATCCAGCCCTTTGTCTGTCCCTGGCCGGCCCGCTTGCGGGCAGCATCAAATAACAAATTTAAACATTAAAATAAAACATTTTATGCACACCATTCAACTGCATTGCTTTTATGTTGAAGGTGAAAAAAAAATGCCAAAATGTACATATTTCAATATTGATTTTGTTGTTAAAAGAACGTATTGTCAAAAATAAAATTACATAAAGATATAATATGCCCTGCTCCGCACATTTATAGCTTAACCGTAAAATCTAGTATTAATAGTAGGAGCTAATCGAAACTAGACAATTGTCTGTTTTTTAAATGAAGTTCAGTTGAGCTGAGTTGATTACAGTCTATTGGTTCGGCCCTCCATGTCAAATAAAATGTGTCATGGAAATTTAACTGCCCACCCCAGCTCTAAGAGATGCTGTTTGCCCATGTCATGTTTCTTCAGACCGATTTGGACCGAACGTCTGATGTGCGCAAAGGCGCGTCCGTTTTGTGATGAAACGCTCGTTTCACAACTATTTAAGACCTTCTAAGCCACTGTAACCGGAAGACTTCTACAGAGTTTGGTCAGTTGGCAGGAGTGACGTTTTCAATTTTCGGATGTCCGAGCGTCGGGGGCGTTACCCTACACAAAATTGTTTTAATAAATGACATTTTTCTTACCTTAATAATCGTCGAGTTCACACGGAACCTTCACCTCTTGTCCTACTGGCTCTGAACAACTTTATACCAAAGATGACGGATATGCAGACGGACGTAACTGACGTAATGGCGGCAAATATTTTCAGCAAATCAACAATCAGAGAAAAGTGCACAGATAACGCAGGAGACAGATTAGCTGCAGCCAAAAAATGCAGTGGTTTAGATCCCATTTACGACTAGAACTTGTTTATAATAATAATAATAATAATAATAA
>JAVGVS010000005.1:9568207-9736494 GCA_032718565.1 Distichodus sexfasciatus
CCAGTTTAATTTTGGTTTGGGTTTGAGACACTGGGAAATACTTCAGAATCAGAAACTTTATTCATCCCGGAGGAAATTGCTCACATCACGACTGCACAATTCACAAGACAGAAGGACAGAACAATAAAGAATAGTACCCAAAAATATAGTTAACGCTTAAATAAAAATACTCAGATAAAAAACGTATTATTATTATTATTATTATTATTATTATTATTATTATTATTATTATTATTATTATTATTATTTTAAAATTACCAGCACTATAAATGCCTTAATGACTGAAACAGGTTCTTCATCACTTTTAAACAGGTCTCATTTTGCCTTTGAGGAAATTCGATATGTTGAATGAAGGAAATGCTTAAATTGTCCCTCACTACTCATTTGTCCCTTGTTTTGCTTTTTGTTAGCATTACAATCTCTCAACTACAAAATGTTATTGCTGACAGAGGCACAAAAAACCCTCAAGACTAAAACTCAGGTGTGTGTGAAGAAAATGATGATTCTGAAAATATCATTTCCAAGATTGTTCTTAGCACTAATCCCCTCGTCACCCGAGGCCTGGCTGTATGAGATGGTTTCGGTACAGGTTATAGAGGCACAGCTCTGCAGAGGGCCGTTAAGACTGCTGAGCCCAGGGCTTTTAAGTCCAGTGATTCCAAGCAGGAGTCTCGTGGGACGACTGACTCTCATCAGAGCGAGATTGGAGCACTCTCACACCACATCATGGCTATACACACCACAATTTGTCAGTATGTCTTCATTACACAGATCTTAAGCTGTTACACCGTAAATGCTTCAAGGTCTTACAGTATCTCACCTCGGAATTTAACTTGCATTTATTATTTATTATTGCACATTGCTGCTGGTTGACTGAAAACATTCATATACTTCTGAAGCCCAGGCAAATGCAGCTAATAAGCATGTTATTTATTTGTGTAAAATATAATATACATTTAATAGAACATTTGCAGCAATTATAACCTGATGTGAATGAACTATTTATGACTCAAGGGGTTATATTTCTATATTGATTAAGGACATGCCAAACACAGATAATTGGGTGCAGAATGGCATCTTTAATATTTAAAGATTCAACACCCCATTCTGTGCCTAATTATCTGTGAGTTATCTGTGAATTGCATTTTTTAGATATAAAAATAATGAGTTTGTGTAAAAGAAAGGCCAACTGAAAGAACCATGAAAATGTCACAAAAACCGAGCACAGTGTTCATCTATGAGCCAGTGTAGTCTCAGTGACATTTAGGGCCTGTGTCCAGCAAAAATGTTTTTTGCGTTGAGAGCGGTGAAAACCTCACTTCCAGAGCGCTTTCTCAGTGCTTCTCTCTGCACTTGTTGTTGCTAAGTTACAAAAAACATCTTCGGTCACTTCCACATTCGTTTCATGTAAACATTGTAACTTGTTCCTTTGAGATCCATAGTACAGCCGAAATAAAATATATTATCTCTACAATTGAGCACTGCCTGCGTAAAGCGTGTTTGGTGGACACAGACCCTTATTCAAATTTAAGTGAGTGATTTTTGTGATTATTCGTCATTCTGAACACTACAGAAGTGCACCACAATGAAATGTGAACTCTGAATTTAACCCATCCATGAAGGACCAGTGGGAAGGTTTGACAGTGCTTGGGGAAGATACCTCAGCGGTACCTTTGCCGGTTCAGCTTTTGAACCGGCGACCCTCCGATCAGGGGGCCAACTCACTAACGTAACGTAATAGCAAAGCAGATAATTGTTATTGAATTTGTACAAAAATGGGCGTTTTATTGTTAAAACTGTCATGTATTCTTGATATGGAAATATCATTATACGTGATAATTCATATTTTTCATACCTTGGAGGTTTGCCAGTTCAAGCCCTAGACCGGTAAAGGTACTATGAGCAAGGTTCTCATGAGCAAGGTACCGTTCCCAAGCACTGCTCCCCGGGCGCTGCCAAAAGCTGCCGACTCCTACTTCATGGTTGGGTCAAATGCAGAGGTCACATTTGGTTAAGGTTAACTGTGTGCTGTGCTGTGGTGTGTTCACAATGACAAATAATCACTAATAAAAGCTATGTAATGTCAAGAAATGCACAAAACCTGTTTATATAATAGTATGTGGATGCTTGTGTGTTAATGGATGTACATATAAAATTAGCGAGAGAGAGAAAGGGAGCGCCAGAAACCCAACTGTGTGTGTATAGTGTGTATATAATGTGTACATTTCCCCCTTCTTAAGAAGTGTAAACGTTAAGACTCTGTATCTTTGCAGCCTTAACCTCTGTATTGACCTGCATTAGGATGAGTGACAGCACTGCCTTCATCCTCCTCCTCCTCTTATTTCTCTCCAGCTCTCCTGAGTAGATTCCTGTACAGCTTGTCTGCACTGAGCTTACATACATACACACACACACACACAGCTGAACTTTCTGGCCGTTGTATATTTAGCACGCTAGACAGAGACTGCAGCTCTTAATGTGCCTACATAATTTGTGCATCTGCCGAATGCCGTAAAAAGCAGTTTTAAATCCACCAGCGATGCCGTCCTCAAACCCCTCCCCCATCCACACCATTGCCAAGGCAACAACGCCAGCTGTTCCAGCTGCAGACTCTGAGAGATGGGCTGAGTCTCTGCCCTTTTGTCTAAAGATCACATTACTGTGAGTTGATTTTACGGTTAGACTGGACTGATTGGTATTTATCCATGCCGTACAATATATTCAGATTATTTTACTATGAACTTTTCATTACAAAGTCAAATTGATAAACAGATTTAAAATGTTTCATCAGCAAAAATATACAGGTCAGACAGTTAATCGGTTTGACTTGGACAAGGTGGCTTTATACAAATAAGAGGTTTTAGCTTTTTATAGAATTTTAACCAGGTTTGTAAAGAAAAAGTAAGCAGGTTGAAGACAGAAACATTTATTTGCTTGTCATGATTAGTTATTTCTAACAAACCCAGTATCTACAGCCAAAGACCATGAAGGTCGAACCAGGAAGACCAATCGTTTCTATAGTTTTTGCCCTGTGAACAGAAAGTCGCCGCTTCGAAACCTGGTGCTTCCTATGTTACCTGCCCCCTGCTCCTTCATGGATGGGTCAAACAACAATGTTGGTCATAAAATGAAATAGGCTAGATAGATTAAGATAAGATTAAAATTATTTTGTATTTTATATAGAAGTTTTCTGCTAGTCTGCTAGTTAATTGATATTCCTGTTTGCATTGTCTTTAAAAAAAATCCTCTAAATCACCATTATTGTAACGGCAGGTGGGTGAACCCAAACGCAGAGTCGTTAGAACCAGGTTGCAGGCACAGGGGTAATTCATAAAACATAGTGAATTTATTCAAGCAAAGGTCATAACCAGAAAATACAGTCCACGGGGCAAACGAATCCAAATCGCCAGAGGCAAAAGGGTAATCCAAAAACAGAAAGCTAGGGTCGAGATGGAGGCAGGCAGACACAAATAACGCTCGGTAAGTTGCACTAGGCATAACAATACTTCGCAGAGAACCATGCTTACTGAAGGTCTTTAAATATGAATAAAAAGTCTATGATAGGCTAAAATTCTGGTGACGTTGATCCGGTGAGCTGAGGTTGTTGTGAAGATCTGGAACTGGAGTCAGATGAGGCGGACTCCTCGCTTGGTCTGGGCTGTGCTCTTACAATTATGATGTTATGGTCGGTGGATAAAGCAACATGGATAAAGCAACGTGGATAAAGCAACATGGCATAATGGAAAAACAGCAATTGTTTCCTAATAATTTGAGACAGTCTGAATGTCTAAGGAAGGAAAATTGGTGAACCAACAACAGGCTGATGGGTGGCCGTGCCTCTCTGATGTTTGAAAACGTGTAAAGGTTGGCCTGTGTTGTCTGATCCAATAGAGTGTATGTAGGTGACGGTGGTCTTGTGGTTAGGATCCTCGCCTGTGGACCACGAGGTCATAGGTTCGAATCATACCTTCAGCACTATCACCTTTGGTTCCCTAAGCAGAACCCTTAAAGAGCTCTAACCCGTGATTCAGATTGGCTGTATGATTCTGGCGGATTCATTCGTGGCAGTGACAAGCTCTAACCTGTGTTTCCGGCTCTAGAGGACGTTAACTGGCGGATTCACTCATGACGGTAAGTGGTTTGGGGAGTGCTAGCCCGCTCGTTTGAGCGAATTCAGATTCGGCTGTATGTTTCCAGCTCTAGAGGACGTTAACTGGCGGATTCGCTCGTGATGGTATCTGGATTCAACTCTGTAGGAAGTTCTTAGGATCCATCTTTTGACTGTGGTGATGCAAACGAACTGTAAGTTATGAAATTTTTAGCAGCTATACTTGCTACTATGGCTTTATTGATCTTGTAATGAGTTTGAAATGATTGTATGATGTATGTATGCACGCAATAGTTTATATAGTTTAGTCATGGTGTCGTTAGGACTCAATGGATTCGGGTAAATGGAGACCCCGGATTCATGACTCATGAGTTATTTAATGGATCCGGGTGATTCACCCGGGTGAGTCATGAATCGCCTGGTTCTATTGCACAGTGCTGCATCTAAATATCTTTCTTATACAACCTTGTCTCATTGCTCAGCGTCTTATAGCATTTGTCGTCAAACATAAAAACATGAGACCTGAGTCTAGTAAGTGACATCTGGCGAAGCACACCACTTGTTCTGTTTCGATCAGACCGAATGTTTCCCTCATTTTTGTTTCCTAAATTTTTGTCATATTTTATTTCTCATTTACGACAGTTTGACAGTTATGCATTCTACATTTTAGATCCACACCATTGTCATGCGTTCTGATTGAGTTCTTTGCACAATCTCTGCTTAAGATTTAAGTGTTAGCTTGAGTGGCATGTAGACAGGTGCTGCTCTTTTTTGGAGCGGTTTGGATCGTCTTCTTATCGTGTGAACAGATGTTATCCATGAGTAGATTCAATAAAGCAGTGAGAAGGCCACATTAAAACCTCTAGCATTTCTTTTATGTGAACAATATTGTGGGAGCAGCAGCTGTCTGGTTTGGAACTTAGTGACTTAGAGCAACACAAGCAGCAGCAGTTTGGGAAGGTACAGCTTGGAAGCGGCTGGCGTGTTCGGGGATCTGTAGTTACACTCCAGTGCCCTTGCTCAGTGTGTTTCCTCCCATTAGGGACAGTGATTAAACACAGTGATTTATGACTATTCTAACGAGACAGATTGGGGGAGAAACGGTCCTCTAGGGCATTAAAAAAGGGGTTCTGGGTGCAAAAGGACTTCAGTAGAGTGGCCACTGCTGTGAATTCATGTAGCAAGAAGCTTGTATTTCCCATGTCAATTGTATTCCTTTAAGCGTTACTGAAGGTTTGCCAAGTTCTTTTTGTGGGCGCAATTTGTCTCAGTTTAGACACATGTAAAGATTTGATTGCTTATTCTCTCTCTCTCTCTCTCTCTCTCTGCCCCACCAGCTTGCTCCTTCTCACTATCTTTCTTTAATTTCTCTCTCTTTTTTGTCCACTCCATCTGTCTCCCTGCACATCTCTGTCGCTGCCTCTCTCTCTCGATCTCTCTCTTTCTCATCCTCTCTCAATTCATCTCTCTCTCTGCTCCCGTCTGCTTTCTCCCTTTCGCAATCTTTCTCTTTCTTTCTCTATGTGTCTCTCTCTCCCTCCATTCTTCTCTCCTTCCATTCTTCTCTGTCCCTCTTCAGCTCTCTCTCTCTCTGCCATTCCCCCTCAGCATTTCTCTCTCTTTCAGTTCTGTCTCGTTTTTCGTCCCCTCCATCTTTCTCTCCCTGCATTGCTCTATTTTTGCCCCTCTCTCTCTCTCTCTCTCTCTCTCTCTCTCTCTTTCTTCCCACCTCTCAGTATCTCTCTACCTCCCCTCCCTCTATCTCTCTGCCCCGGCTGTTGCTCCTTCTCACCATCTTTCTCTTTCTCTCTCTCTATCTGTTTCTCTCTATATGTCTGTCTCTCTTTCCCTCCATTCCTCTCACCTCAAATTCTTCTCTGTCCCTCTCCAGCTATATGTCTGCCTTTCCCCCTTGCCATCTTTCTTTCATCATTTCTCTCTCTTTTTTTGTTACATCTCTCTCTCTCTCTCTCCCTCTCTCTCTCTCTCTCTCTCTCTCTCTCTCTCGTGCAGCTACACACCTCAGGGCAATGACTCCCGTCCCCAGATTCCTGGCCTTTTTGAGCCTGCTGGGGAATAACTGTAGGGTGAGATACTCAGTTCTGATTTGATGTTTTATGCACTATAGTAGGGATGCACCGACACCATTTTTTTTGAGACCAAGTACCGATATTTTTTGGGGGTACTCACCGATACCGGGTACCGATACCTATGTAGGTCTGTTATTAATAACAATGACAATAATAGTAGGATTTTTACCAATATTAAGTAGTCTAAACTAAAAAAAAACCACTTTCAAAAACCAAAATATAAATTAAAGTACACTTGAGCCTTATTATTTCATTTTATAAAATAAATGATACATTTGTTTTATCCATTTATTTGTTCTATAAATATCAAAACATAAAAATGCAACAACAATTAAATAAAATATTAAAGCACTGGCTCTGTTACATTTTGTAACAATCAAAAAAGAGAGTGCTGCATCTCAGATTTAGGCAGTTTTTGGAAAGGTAAGTGGAAGGTTCTTTTTTATTTAAAAAATGTCTCTACACAGTTTACAGTTTATTGGCAAGTGTTGTGGCATTTACACTGCCTCTGCGTGGCAATGAACATAACTACATCATATCTTCCACATGCGGTATTGGTAGTAGGTATCGGGGAATTTTGTTTCGAGTACAAATAACTGCACGGGGGATGGTATCAGTATCGGTGCATCCCTACACGATAGAAATAAAAATGTAAAGATTTACTGTCTTTTTCAACATGTGTGTCTTGGCTAAGGACTGCCTTGGCTAGCAATATGGTTCGTGACATGAAATCCCATGACATCACACTTTAATGATGTATAACGCTATACAACCCCCCAGGTTTAGCCGTAATTACTAGGGGTATAAGGACATATCAATCCACACTGATACATCCAAAAAGAATTGAGCAGGCATCAAGCATATTGTTACATTCCTCACCAAGCAACATTGAGATGTCAGCTGGTTTCATTACAACTTAAATTAAACACAATAACACAGGCTACTGTGGGCAGAAGTTCGGGAATATGAATGACTTTTATTGCTTATTTTAGTTGACCTAATTAGTAATTACATATGAAAATGTTTTGTCATTATGAACACAGCACAGCACACAGTTCACCACAACCAAATTTGACCCATCCGTAAAGGAGCAGTGGGCAGCTGACACATGCGGCATCCAGGGGGCAGTACTTGGGGACAGTGCCCTTGTCATGAGTTCGTCAGTGGAACTTTTACCAATCCAGGATTTGAATCGATGGCCTTCCAATTATGAGGCTAACATCCTAATTTTTACACTACCAACTGCTCCAAATGTACTATTATATAATATTATATACAGCGTACAAATTTATAGCTTTGATGCATTTGCATATTTTTGTTTGTTGTAGTCAGCAATGTAGTTTTCTGTTATTCACACAGTCCAAAGAAATTGTGCAGCGAAAAACTACTTTTTTTTAATGTACAGTATTTTAAACCAGAGATGCACAATGCTTATGTTAAACCACATCAGCATTTTCTTTGTTTTGCATGAGAGAGGTGCATGTACAAGTTCTGCAGCAGCGCACAGCTCGACTCGCTGGGTGGTTATAAAACATCCATAATTGATCATAACTTATGATGGTGGCTGCTTCATTGCTGAACCCGAGTGATGGTTGATTGGATGTGTAATATAAAGCTCCGTCTCCAGTGAGGTCTGTGTTTACTGCCCGGCAAGATTAGGCACTTGGGCCTCCATGCTTCCTGCTTAAGCGCTGCAGTTACAAATGAAAGCTTAATAACAGCAATATTTCAGAGTAGAGCGCCACTGAACACATTAACAACATAAAAATCTGCATAAAGGTTGCTGTGAGAGTAGTACTTTTACACTGTGTGCATGCCTATAAATGCAGCACGGCTGTAAGTCCTCATTTCACACCCTGTCTACGACTTCTGGCCTTCAGTAAGACAGGTCCACTGTTCAACAGAAGGTCCACTGTTCAACAGATCCTCTCTAAACGATGAGTTAAAGTTTAACATTTTAGGGCTTTATGGTCATATTTAGTGCAAACTGTACAAGAAAATGTTGTATATGTCATGTGCAACAGCTATTTTAGGCAGTGCTCCAATGGGGCTAAACTTAGTGGATGGTACCTTGCTCATGACTACCTCAGTGGTACATTTACCTGTCCAGGATATGAACCGAACACCTTCCAATCACCGATTCAACTCCCTAACCGTTACACTACCAATTGCCTCATTTTCCCTACATGCTTACAACCTCCCTATATGTGCTGACTGTGCAAATAGAACCTAAACAGTCACCAAAGTCAATTTCTCAAGGGTGGTCACGTATTTGGATCACTTACCTTTCATTCCATCTGTAATTCCCTCTCCCCTGGGTAAGTAACACCCTCGCCGTGCCCCGCTCAAAGCCAAGAGCCTCAATGCGTTTTTAACCTTCAGATCTGCAGCATAAGCCATTTCCCAGGGTAACTATTTTCCTCCTCTGCCTCTTTCAGGAGCCCACAAAGCTAACTTATTCCAAAAGGACCTCAGTGTGAGTTATTCCATCCATTAGAAACCATTGAAACCATCCATTGAATTTGGGAGTTTACTTCATAATCCTTTGATTTAATGGTTGGCGGGATACATTTTGGGGAATTTTTCGGTTCTTATTTATTTAACAACAGCCACAGGATGTGCTTCCTCTAATTTAAAAAAATGTGGGAAGTGGCATTAACAATGTTTAACAAATATATACTACCAGTCAAAAGTTTGGACACACCTTCCCATTCAATGTTTCTTCTTTATTTTCATTACTATTTACATTGTAGATTCTCACTAAAGGCATCAAAACTATGAATGAACTGTGTAAGGGCTATTTGACCAAGAAGGAGAGTGATGGAGTGCTGCGCCAGATGGCCTGGCCTCCACGGTCACCTGACCAAACCCAATCGAGATGGTTTGGGATGAGATGGACCGCAGAGTGAAGGCAAAAGGGCCAACAAGTGCTCAGCATCTCTGGGAACTCCTTCAAGACTGTTGGAAAACCATTTCAGGTGACTACCTCATGAAGCTCATCGAGAGAATGCCAAGAGTGTGCAAAGCAGTGATCAAAGCAAAGGGTGGTTATTTTCAAGAATCTAAGATATAAAACCTGTTCTGGGTTATTTCACACTTTTTGTTTACTACATAATTCCATATGTGTTCATTCATAGTGCCTTCAGTGAGAATCTACAATGTAAATAGTCATGATAATAAAGAATAAAACATTGAATGGGAAGGTGTGTCCAAACTTTTGACTGGTAGTGTATATATATTTATTTATTTTTCAAATCCTTAAATTCATGTTTTCCCTCTTTCTCCATGTAAACCTCTTATCTCAAAAACAGACATGTTTTGGGAAATAGTATCTGATTTGGCGCGACTCGTCTCCAAAGCTTCTTAATGGCCACAACTCTAGATTATGAAGTTATTAACTGAAGTTATTAAAGATTTGACCTATGCTCACATTTCCCTTATTTAATTAGTTTTCCTTAGTACTTTTAATCACTTATGCATTTCCTCGAAATGGGAGGATAACGACTGCTTTGGCCAATCTTTGAAAGTAAAAGCATGGGCTATTAAAATTGAAAGAGATTACATTTAGTGCTGTTATTGTTTTCTCATTTATTATATTTTGACAGGTCCTTTAATCAAATTTCTTGCATCCTCCATTCCAAGAGAAGAAAGTGGGCTTTGAGTTTGAAGAAGAAAGACACAATATTGGTATGAGGTTGGTGTGAAAATGCTGCCAGAAAGTGATGCAGTTTTTCTTTAGATGTCTTTTCTTGCCTTCTTCCTGTCATTTATGCTGTCTTAATAAACACTTCCTGCATGTTGCTTTCTCCCTCCACACGGTCAATGCCTTTTTAATGAGCGGATGTGTTAGTATAGGCCGGTCCTGCTGATTGGTTACGGCTCTTAGCAGAAGCTCTAGTGAGTCTTTAGGGATGGCACTTCTGTGTCAAGCTGTGGCAGTTAACTGTTTAATTGGATTTATGGACATGGTTATTTGCGTATATTGATACTTCCATAATTAAAGAGAAGGCTGTTTTCAATAGTCTTTTTTAATTTCATCTGAAGTTGTACCAGTAATGAAAGAGCTTGGTCAAATTCAATGCCTGCTCGACTAATCCATTTTGGATGCATGTCTTCACTTTTTTCATCATTTAAAATAAACAGAAACGCTTGCACTGTCATTAAAGGAATGAGAAGCAAGAGAAAAAGCCACAGAATGCTATTCAACAACCTTTCTTTAAACGAAATTTGTGTTTTAAACCTCTAGTTTAGGGTTTCTATATTTTTATAGCCTATGCATATACTTTTGCTCACTCTATGTGCCATATTTTGTTTTTTGTACTGTGTAAGCTGTACACAAGTCTCTCTTTATACTTGTGTACAGCGGTGATAGCAAAGTTTACTTTGACTTTCTGATTCACCAGTGTTTTCTTGTTTGAGATTTGTTCTTAGTTAAGAACTGAATCTACAAATGCTAAAGAGTAATCTTTAATCAAATTTTATTGCATTCCTGTTTGTGCAAAACATTATCTTCTTCGGTTTTAATTCATCATACTATTTAAATGTCTTAACTTTCTTGCAGTTGGTAGCGTAACGGTTAGGTTGTTCGCTCCACGCTCGGAAGGTCGCCGGTTTCAATCCCAGGACTGGTGAAGGTACCACTGAGGCACTCATGATCAAACTACCGTCCCCAAGCGGGGCACTGCCCACTGCCCAAACTACCGAACCCCCGGGGCACTGCCCATGTCAGCTGCCCACTGCTGCTTCACGGACAGGTCAAATGCAGAGGTCACATTTCGTTGGGGTGCACTGTGTGCTATTCTTTGGTGTGTTCGTGATGACAAATAATCACTCACTTTCATTTTCTTAACCACAATGCGGCCCAATAACTACAGCTGAAGTAAGAATTCTATTTTGTAGACATTTCAATAAAAGTGTTCCTCAGCAATGTGTTTATTTCCTGGGTTGCATTGATTTTCAATATTAAGAACACTGATATGCATCAACGTGTGACAGATATTTGAAATGCAGTATCTGTTTTTCAATTGCCAATGTCCTTGTGTCGTCGGTGTAAGCAGCTTAGCGTGAGATCATGCAAAATATCACACAGGTAAGTATCAGCTTCTGCCAAAGATTCCCTTTATTTTTATATTCATTACATTTAAAGTAGACATGACATGTTCTGTGGAGGTGAGGTCTGTGCTATCATTTTCTAGAAGATCTGAAAAAAGTTCCCTATTAAAGCATTTGAGGAAGGTTTTGCTAAAAGACCCACTTGAGATGTCAATGGAAAGGGATCTCAGAGAGGCAGCAGGATCCATCTGAGGCTTTGAGGCATTTTGCACACAAGTGAACTCCACACTATGTAAAGGCAACAGGAACAGCACAGTAATATTGCAGTGTGATGTGATTTTCCCACAGGTAAAATGTGACCAGATCATATGAGCTCTGCATGATTAAATAAAAAGACAAGAAATCACATGCAGGCTGTGTTATTACTTCCACATCCCGGTTATTGGTTTATTCTCTTTGCAGCTTTTATGACTTTACTGCAGGGGCTGCTTTGTGTACCAGGATCTCTTTAAGATACTGTAAGAGCACAACTAAACTTGCTGTTTCCATACATTTGCTTCTGTATTGTGCATCCTAATCTGTAGTGTTAACTACATTTCAACAGGGATCAGTGTGAAAGTCACGAACATAAATAATGCACACATTTACCTGACATCCTTTCATTCATCCTTTCATTCATGCATTCATTCATTAATTTATTCATCCCATCCCATCCCATCCCATCCCAGGAACTACGGATGCAAGGCAGGGATCAACCCTGGGCATGCGCCAACACACTGCAGGGCACACACACACTTACACAATCACACTCTCACTCACACCTTACGAGGCCAATTTTTAGAGTTGCCAATGAACCTACAGTATATTGCATGCTTTAAGACTGTGGGAGGAAACCGGAGCACCCGGTGAAAACCCACGCAAACACAGCAACAGCATCCCGTCTTCCCACACAGAAAGGCACTAGAACCTTCTTGTTGTGAGGAGGAGCACCGTGCCAACCTTTAAATGACACTGTCATCCTTTATCCCAAACAAAAACACACTTGGTCCAAGACGGTTTAATCTTTTTTCCAGCAACTTGGGGCAGTTGGTAGTGTAATGGTTAGGCCATTTGCTCCATGATCAGGAGATTTGAATCCCAGGACAGGTAAAAATACCACTGAGGTACTCATGAGCAGGGTACCATCCCCAAGCACTGCTCCCGGGTGCTGCCCATGTCAGCCCTGGGGACGGTACCTTGCTCATGAGTATCTCAGTGGTACCTTTACCGGTCCAGGTTTCTTACCGACAACCTTCCAATCAAATTAACTCCCTAAACGTAACACAATCACCTGCCCAAGTTTCACAATTAAGTTACTCAGAAATTGCATCTCCATAAATGTACACACAAAAAAGCAGGATACACATGGGGACTGTGCATAGATATTTAACAGCAGGTATATTTCAGCCCTAAGAATCTTGTATAAGAATTTCACCCTCCCTTTGTTCCTTTCCTCTTCATTTAAAGCTTGCTCATGATGCCTGCATTCAAGTGCTCTCAATTTCACACCCCTTGATGTGAATCATATCCCACATATTGTAATGTTGAGATAATGGTTAATAAATGAGTGAGGAATACAGAAATTGTTTTCAGCGGCTTTCCTCACCTTCGCTCTTAAACTATGTCATGCCAGTGAAATCAACCCTAAACCTTTCTTGTGGCAATTGAACTTGTGAATGTGTATCTTGCCTAAAAAAGGCAGCTTTGCTGAATAGTAAGAGGACATTGTGAGAGAGAAGTGAGAAAGGGAACAAAGGACACTCGGTAATTAAAGATGTCCTTGCGAGAACCATCCTTGTGCCACTGAGGTCCAGTGTCTTTCATAAATGAAACTCTGGAACAAATTGTGTGCTTAGTTACTTTTTGGGACACTGATGAGCTTTGGCATAAGCTCTTCTCTGCTTTTATCTCCTTTGGCAAGGGGTCCGTCTTTCAGCCACATGAAAATATGAAAATTGAAGGCCTTACTTTTCTTGTTTTAAATTATAGATAATGGAAAATGAAGGCGAGTGGGACAAATGTTTTTACAAGGCATTTTTACCAAGTTAAATTTTCTGGGATTTGAATATTATTAAACATGCCTGCAATTTCAGACTCAACACCTTTTACTTTTTGTTAGCCTATATCAAAGGGACAAGTTTGGGTTTGCCTTGAAATATGAGGTTATATACAGTATACATATCAGACGCTCCAGGACTGAGCCATACGTCAGCAAACTCATTACGTTTGGAAGACACAGGAAATGTGTGATAAAATCACCTCACATTTACCTTCAAAAATAACCAAATGATTATGGTTAAGAAAAATAATAGTGGTTTTGTTCCTTTTTTTTAATTAATTGTTAAAGAATCATTACAAAGGGAGACAAAACCACACATTTTGCTCCCGCAACTTTATTGCAACAAAAAGCCTAAAAACATGCATCTTGCATCGCAATTTTTTAGAACGCTTCTGCAAAATCTGGCATTTTAGGCCGTAACAATCTCAAAAGATGACCACAAAATCCTGGAGGGACTGATTGCTCTTAAATATGATCATAAATTGACATTTCATTGTTCATGGCCATGTATCGTTAATATGAGAATACTGTTGTTTAAAATTTTACAAGAAATGATGGATAAATGTTTAAGATGTGGTCATTATAATAACCACTGTGTTGCAATCTTAATTCTAAATGAAACATTGCAACAGTATTTGGTAGTAAACATAGATATATAGATAAACACTAAGCAGTGTTGCTGCAATCAGAAAAGAGTCTACTCTCTTTGGATTTCAAGTCCCTTGTTGTGAGAAAGCCCCACACCTGAGCCAACAGCTCTCCATTATCATGAGATATAGGAAATCTAACACTGTTGTGATGTTTTGGACCTACTCATGCACAATGCTGCATATGGGAACAGTAATCCTGAGGGTTGCTGACATGTTAAACAGTCGAACGCAGTGTCCAGCCTCACAAATCAAATCAATCCTGATGAAACTGAACTGGAAGGAGATCCCTCATTCCTGTCAAAATAAATGAGAATTAGTTTTAATGAATGAGCAGTCTGTTCGCCCCCTCTGTTTCCCATTTGTTTTTCTCAAGGGTTTACATTTTCCAATTGCATAGCAACCTTGATTTCGAAGCTGGCTTATGCAAAGCACTGCTGCAAAAAATAATGAATGAATAAATGGATGGAAAAAAGAAAATGTTATGTTGCTTCATTTGCATTTGTATTTTACATTTATGCCATTCACCAGAGAAGAAGAAGATTTGGTGGTTGTTTCTGAGGTGATGAGATCAAGCTTCACCAGTACAAAGTTGTCCAAAAAAACAACTTAAAGTGGTTACATGTTAGTTAAAACCTTCTGACCGGACCAGGCTGTTTCACAACAGAACTTCTGCTCCTTGTTGGGGTAGAGATGTTTTGACATTCTGTCCAAATCAAATGTAATTCTGTAGCTATTCTGAAAGGTCAAAATGTTCATTGACCTTGTTTAACCCTTACAACCCTGAGAGAATTTTGGGCATTTTTCTAAACCTTTGTTTTTAGGCTTATTATAGTGTGTGTGGAAATTGTCATAATTTGATGTGTAAATGCTGACACATTATTTTTTTATGTGGTATAAAAGACCTGAAATTGTAGACATAACTACCAGAAATAGTGAGAATTTTATTGTCTTGCAGAGTATTTATTATGCAGAGACATTCTATGGCTAAGTACTATGAAAATAAGGTTAGTGCCAGGTGGAAACACTTCTTTATCCATTTGGAATCCATCTGGATCTAGAGTAACCTTGACTTTTTAACCCTAACCCTAGTTCGAGAAGAAAAAACGACTATTTGCAAAGTGTCAACGCTAACTGTAGTTGTGAAAATGGCTTTAGTTCCCTTTTTAGCCATCTATGCTGACGTGTTTTAACCATCAGTGCTATTTACATCATTACTGTGGCGTGTACAGCACTTTAGATCAGGCAAGATCTGCTCCTGGTGACAGGCAAATGAGAAAACACCCAGACTATTAAATAAAGATGACCCTCCTCATGCTCATGCCTCATTAACTTGGACATCAATCAGACAAGGCAAGCAAGCAGCGCTATCCCAGAAACCCCCTCCCCAGAGACACAACCCCTCACTCCCAAAGGTCACTTCGATGTCAGGAGCACTTTGCTGTTAGTGATCTATTTGACCAAACATTGTAATGGAGCCTTTAGAAATTCTCCTACAACAAAATGGTTCATTTGTAACATTATGACCACTGACAAGGCAGCAAATGAACATTTTGGCTTTAAATTTGTTAGATGCAGTAAAATGGTCAGATCTATTAAATGTTAGGCATATGGTCATAATGTTATGGTTTATTGGTGTGTTGGGGAGCAAAAACTAATAACATGACTAACCACTTTTCAGCAGCTTATCAACTACTTTTGAATAGAAAATGAAATAATTTGTCGTTACAAAGATGGATATTGTCAACTAACAGATGTTTTTGATTTGTTCTGGACTGGCAGAAGTGGCATCTGAAGTGTGCCCGTGCAGCACAGCTCATTTCATTACAGAGAACTCTTGGCAGCTGTAAGATGGAGTCCGAGGATGTAGTCCACCTTGGCCAAGATGGAAGCAAGAAATTGTGGCCAGAAAGGTGAAAAGCTGAAAGGTGAAACAGATAGAACCTACACAATGGAATATAATTTATGCAAGCTGAATAACAAAACATGTTTTACCTCCAAAATGTTTTTATAGATTTTAATATTACTTTTCACTTTTTAAAATGAATTTGCTTTAAGAGTATTCTACAGCGCAAATATTAAGTATAACTGGATGAAACAGCTTAAATGCGTTTAACAACCACATCACTTTTTTCTGTTAACTGGCTTTGCAATATGTGGTTGTGAGTCTGTGAAAATAGGAAAACAGTCCATATTTTAAGATAAAACTGCAACTCTGATTTTATAGCAGCTATCGTGTGTTATCTTTCAACACCAATACACCTGATTCAGTTTGCTAATTAGAGGAAACACACCTGTGGACCATATTCTTGTAATAACATAATTATAAAATAATATATAACTTCTACGTTAGATTAACATTGTTGACTCCATACGATAGTAAGATAATAGCTAAAATAATTTTCTACAAAAATGTTTGGAATTTTGAAATAAGCATGGTAAAGTTATTAAAGAACATTGACTTGTATATTTTACACACAAATTGTAAAAACCAATGAATCAGAAATAGTCATGTGGTCTCTTATTTTTTCCAGAGCTGTGTATTAAAACACTAGCTTGGCTGTAGCTTAGATACGCTTAGATAAGTTTTAATCATAATCAAAAGCTACCATTTTAAAGTACTTTCCCTAACACTGCTTATCAGTGTGCGCTACATTACAGTTAGAATTAGAGTCAGGAATCCAAGGCAGCTGCCAAACTGAATCTGTTTACATATTGTGCCATAGAGGAAAAGCAATTTCCAACAATCCTTTTTACACAAGTTGCCTTGAAATTCTAAAATAAACCTCTTTTGATTGGAGACAAAATGCTCCAGTATATGTGCTGTTAGTGTACACTTCCTATTGCAGTGTCCCACACTGGGAAGTCTTGATATTTTGAACACATGTTCTCCCTCCCGAGGCTATAGAACTCCACCGAGGTTTATTTATACCCACACGCCTCTGCCCCTGAGTGTTGCAGGGAGAAAGGTTAACGCATCATCATAAGTCACGACATTCAGAGGCAATCACAGAAAATCCTCAGGCTGTCAGGAATTCCCAGCTCTACCCCAGCGCTAATCAAATGCACTGAATTCAACCCGGAATACATTACACCTCTAAGTAACTCAGCACAATTGATTCCGTTTGGCAAACTCAGATTTTCCGTGCCACTACATCAAAACTGCGTATTGAATGTGGATGTCAAATTCCTATGCTCATGGATTAAGCATGAGGATGAAAAAATCAGAATTGATCATAATAGATTTTTGGCTGCTTCTCGATGGACATTTTGCAGTATTGATGTTGGGCAAACTTGTCAACATAACTTGAGTTGTACTAAAATAGTCTTTTTTAATTATTTTTAAGGTCCAGCATATGCCTGTTGATTAAAACTGTTATTTTTCTTATCCCAGAGATTGCATTCATGGCGTCACTTTTATGGCATTTATGTTATTACTTTTGCATTTCAGTTGTGGCTTTGCCTTTGTCTTGTGGCTTTCACGTTCTGTTGCGAACCATACCACTGCAGCCTTTTAGTAAACCAGTGTTCCAGGTTTACTAAAAGGCTGCAGAACTGAGATATTTGTGTCCAGTCTATCTGATATAATTTAGCCTCTGCAGCTCAAAAGGGGTAGTTCAGCTCTCAGCTATTTTCAGCACTGTTCATAAGTGTTCTTTCATCACCTGGACCTGCTCTTGCTGCGGCTCTCTTTGGTAAGATAGCCTCTTCCCCCGAGAAGTCCTTGAGGCTTTATGCCATCAAGTAAACTTATCCTTGAAGATGGTTAATGATTTTGTACTCTGTGAGAACAAGTGCCAAGCTGTCAAAATCTGCATTGATGTAGTCAATCTTTGAGCTGCTTTGACAAGAGAATAATGTTTTGAATGACAAAAAGTGATTTTATCTAGCCACTAGCTTGAGCTAAACACAATGCTAAATTTAATATTTGTGATGAAATCAGTATTTTTAGCCCATGACCAGCAACCTGGGAACATTATAAAATTATTCTAGTATGTGCTGAAGTGGAAAAATATCAATATTTTTCCGGAGGATCCCTTTAATTCATCACAACATCCTCAATAAAAAAAATCGTTTTATGCTATTTGATCTGGACATATAGGTACAAATTTGCGAATGCCACTTGTCAATTGGCTAATGGTGCTTTGCTTCAGACAATTTTTTAGAATAATTTTTGGGTTTTTCAAGGTACACATATTTAGTTACACATTTAGGGCTTGTTTCTAGCTAATGGATTAAGCCTAATCCTAGACTAAGTGATTGAGTGATTATTTGTCATTGTGAACACAGCATAGAGGCACACAAGGGCAGTGCCCTAAACTGTAATACCAATGGAGATTTACCATTCAAACTCAAAGCTAGTCTAGGACTAGGCTTAATCCTCGACTATGAAATTGGCCCTTAAGGTTTCATGGGCAGTTGTGGCAAATCTGATGCTGAATGTTTTTTGAAAATTGTTCAGCATTTACCAAATTCAGGCAAAGGTACAGAGTTCCCCGTTTTGACAAAACACAGTTTATATTACTCAAAGAAAGAGTCTTCAGAGTTACACGTAAAAGTGGAGAGGTTTCTTTTTAGGATTAACACAGTGTAGATTTACTTTCAGACTCTTTATGGAATGTGGCTTTCTGTGTCTTCATCCATGTTGCGCTCTGTGTTGTACGAACCCCAGTCAGTGGGCGGGGAAATTGATGTGGCACGCTTGGCCTGCAACTCCATTTACAGTCAGTAATAAATGGACGTCTCTGGGCATTGACAGCGCGCAGGGCTTCTGATTAACTTGTGATCAGCAGACAGATTGAAGTCGCCAGGCTCGGTGTGTAAACTCCCGCCCTGAGAGATGGGGGTGTTAATCAGGGATGGCCTTCGTGCCAGCACGCATCTTAAATCTGAAGACGTAAACGGCACGAGGGGCTCGAGACAGCCCACTGGACATGGCGAAGGTTCAGCTTAATGAGAGCTGATGCTTTACAGCCTTTCAGTCGTCATCTTTCAGAAGCCAGCAGCCTTGATGCAGCATGAGATTCGCTGTCACACTGTTTGTCATGTGTCGCTTCAACATGTTACATATTTATTTTTATCACTTTAGAGAGCCATAACTGAATGCTTACAACATATTCTTAAACACTTATTCTATATAATGGGTTAAATTAAGCATGACATTCATGTTGAAAAGGTTAACTGTCTAGATGTGGAAGTTAATTTAAATGCTAATTAAGACACTGACTTACGTTATATTACCAAGTGCGAAGGCACATCTTTAGTTCTTAAAGACCTCTGTAACCTTGGCAAATGTTCACTGATGTTTCACTGTTGCATCCAATATGAAATTTGCAGCAAATTATATTATAATATCACCCACAACACTTGAAACATGTAGCTACAATACCTTGCAAAGCCCAAAAAAGGTTAAAAAATTGTCTCTTGCAAAAGCCTTAATTACAATGTGCATCCATTCAAAAGATAGCATTTTGCTCATGAGTACCTTGGTAGTACCTTGAACCGTTGACACTGCGATCATGGGGACAGTCATTACACTACTTGCTATCACACCCATTAAGGAAAGCACTAGAAACAAGAGATCTAGTGAAACACTAGTGACATAACGAGGAGACATTCATTCATTCATTCATTCATTATCCGAACCACTTAATCCCAATTGGGGTCGCAGGGGGACCGGAGCCTATCCTGGGAACTTACAGGTGGAAGGCGGGGAACAACCCTGGGCAGGCGCCAACACACCACAAGGCACACACACTCACACAGTCACACTCACATTCACAACTTTTGCAGCCAATTTAGAGTCACCAATTATCCTACATTGCATGCTTTTGCACTGTGGGAAGAAAACCAGAGCACGCAGAGGAAACCCACGTGAACACGGGGAGAACATGCAAACTCCACACAGAAAGGCCCTATGACCGACCCGGGGATCAAACCCAGGACCTTCTCGCTGTAAGGTGCCAGCACTAACCACTGCGCCACTGTGCCGCACCCAATAGGAGACATATTTTTGGAAAATAAGTTACATTACATAAGTCAAAATAATTTGAAATGTAGAATTTTCAGCTAAGACAATATGCTACAAATAATGCCTCCTACGCACACTAAAAGCCATACAGGTGTGATATGGTGTGATCTAAAACATTTTAAAGATATACAGCCACTGTTAAATTGTATTTCTTCTTTGTATAGTGATTCATTTACAGGTGTTTGATTTAGCAATACTTTAATTTCTAGAAATAAAAGAAGCTGGATTAATGGCTATTTAATAAGATAAAGCAACACTAGTCTTTTAAATCCAAAATTGTGTGTGCACGATTTTTATTGCCACTTAGTCAACTAAAATGGAATTATTTTAATTAGGTTTTAATTGAGCTTGTACTTACACATTATTCAATTAGTTTGAGTATGACTAATTGCTACCAGTGTTTAGTGCAGAGAAAGAAAGAGAGAGAGAGCGCTACAGACAGACAGTGATGGTGTTCATCGTCAGATTTTAGGGAGCGTAATCAGACTTTTGCCCACAGCCATGTATTCTTAAAGGAAGAATTTAGTAACAGACAGAATGACCCTGAAGACAGAAAGAAAAACAAACGACAAAATGTTAAAATTACAATAAACAAAATGAATGATCTAAATCATGTGTTTTAGATCTTCTGGCTGAGCTTTAATCATCTACCACAAAATAGAGCCTCTTATTCCCTGCTTACTGTGTAGACAATCAAGCGATTACCTCTGTTTGCAGTCTCACAAAAAGCTCTAATTAAGCAGATATGATTGGATTAGGATGAGATGCTGCTTGTGCCTGTACAGATGGTACTGAAAAGCATTTCAAACGTGTCCACATTATTAACACAGTGTCATCCTGCTTTACCTTCCTGCTTCCATCAGCATAGGTTTTTGAGTATAGTTTCTAAATTCCAAAGTCGGATGGGTTTATACTGCTGGTGTAATGACATGCCAATTTAATGATCAATGAATCCATAACATCAATATAAAATGAAAATGTCAATCGGACTTGATACATATTGTAACATAACTTTCTATTTTAAGGTCCCATATTTGGAAAAAAAATAACTTTTTCTGATCTTTGGACATCCATTTGGGTCTGTACTGCCTCTAACACACTGTAGGTTTGATAAAAAATGATCAATTGTGTTAGTATTAATTTACGAATGTCATAAATCGTGTACTTAAACGAGCCATTTAGATTTCTCCCCTACTTCTACATCACATTAGGGGACATTTGAATAACTCCACCCTGCTATCTGACAAGCTCCACCCACCAGGTAGGACTGCTAGCGCTTCCTGATCCGCCATGTTTTCTCGCAAGCGCTAGCGTAGGAACTGCAATGAAAAAGTCTACCGATGGAGTGTTGTGTTGAACATGTACAGCTGTATGGATGGTCTGTTAGCAGCAGCCATGTGGATTATTTTCACGTGAAGTAAACTCCCGCCGTGCTGTCTACACCCCAGTTCCGGCTTGGGGCGTGTGTGGGCAGCAGCGGCTCATTTGCATTTAGGAATACTAATGAGAAACAGCCTGTTGTGAAAGGGACTGAAACTGAGGAGCCAAAAGCAGGTGAAAATGACTAATCTGAGAGGGATTTACAGCAAACTACTTCAGAGACGTGTTTAGTGGAGCTCATAGACCTAGTTTAACTTGCTTAAATTAAATGTATAATAAGGGACCTTTAGGAGGAGATCTGTTGTTTTGTAATGAGAAGATTATGTTCAATTTAAATGTCTGGTTTAATAAAAAATGTTTTTATTTATGTTTTTAGTTAAATTTTAGCTGCATTTAATGATTTAATATGAAAGGAGATGTTAAATCATATGCTATTGTCTCATAACAGTTACTGACACCTGAACTTAACGCATCAGAATTGCATCAAAGCAAACTTTGTGATATCAGCAAACGTCAAAATGTTGTCTGTTGAATCAGTATTGCACTGCATTGTGATAAGACTTCTGATTTATACTCTTAGTTTATATCCGCAGTTGTGCAAGATTTCAGCATGAAAGTTTTATATGTCTTCCAAGGTTGTTAGAACAAGTCATGTCTTATTGTGTCCTTACTGGGAGAATGTTCTGCACTGGGATGGTAGATTAATGTGTAATTTAAAAGGACATCATATCCTCTGCTTGCCTGGTGTGTCCTGCTCCCACAGTCCTGGTCTTAATTACCTCAACTGCCAGGGATGAGCTAACCAACAATATCTCTACAACCTTCACCATACTCACACTTCTCAGCAGCGTTTCCCCCAAAATGCCTCCTTAGGCATTGCACACGTAAAATCAATCATACTTCAGGTTTATGACTTATCAGCACTATGACAATCTATATCATTTAAAAGATATTGACACCATCCTCTTGAGTGGTCACATATCACAACGGTCCATAATTTCTCTTCTATAGTCATTTATTATGTTGTGGTATATAAAAGGGCCAGAATCATTTTAACATAATGTTCATGTCAAGCAGAAGATTGTTATATTTTCTAGGGTTGTCATATTTGAAATGAAGAAAATAACCTGTAAAATGCATACAATTACTGGCGCAAACTATATGAGTCTTTTAATTTTGATCTTTCCATGTGAATATTGCTAATTGAAAACTTCTTACTACAATGGCAGAAAAGATAGCTAATTTCAATAAATGGATAAATAAATGCATGGAATAAGGTAAATTTAGCATGACATTCCAGAGGAAAAATACCAAAGAGAAACCTGTTCCAACAGAGAAAGAAAATAGTTGTCCTAAATTCCAGCTTTATTTATTTTTATTTTAGTCGTTTTGCAATGGACTAAATATAGTATATCTCTAATGAAAGATAGTTAAATACTGGAATTATCCAAGAAGTATCTTACATGTCCAATCCAACAACCCCCGATGTAATTCCATGTAGGGGTCATAAACCTGGCGGACAGCCAAGTCCAGCTAATCCCATACATTTTCGGGCAAGTATGCAGGTTTCTCCGGCACTAATGAAGTCTATAGCAGTCCTGTCATTATATTTCAATCAACAATGAAGTCAGTTTTCAGAAATCAGAAAATATTTTTGATGTAGTAAAAAGATTATATACTAATAATTACAATATTAACTGCTAATAGAGGGTAATTCAAGACAATTACACTTGCAAAGAGAGAAATAGAGTAGAAATGATAGAAAGCTCTCTAGGATATTGAAACGGGTAAGGACAGAAGGATATGACAACAAAAAGAAAAGAAAAAAAGAGGAGTGAGTGTGAATCATGTTGCAAAATGTTTTTAAATAGTTTTTTCCAATAAAAGTTTGTGCACAGAGGGCTGTGGTTTAATCATTTGAGCCTCGCGGTAGTACAATAAATGAATGAAAAAACTATCACGCACATGGGTAAGAAACATTGAAGATGATCTGAAATCTGTAGGTAAGTAATAAACATGAAACAGGAACACAGACTGTTAAGAAAACAGGACTTAAGTACTCACAGTATAATTAGTCATTTATTTAGCCATATAGGATGATTATGTTGTTTATTGTGTTTAAGCTTAATTAAATGTTGGCTATTGTAATTTAGATAGATGAACACATAAGTAAAAATATTATTTATATTTATTTTATACATGGTGCACTTATAAAATACATGGTGTATATAACATATATAACATGACTTGAACTGGTGACCTTCCGATCACAGGGCCAACTTCCTAACCGTTACGCCACCAACCACCAACTCTTGAATTCTGAACTGTGGTTTTGGTTGTGATCTGGCTTCACTAGATATTCCAATTCCTCTTTAGTTTGTTCTTTTTGTGTCTGCAGCTTCATTATCATACAGTTGTGTTCTAATATGTGTTCCGAGACAGAACGTTCCTATTATGCAGGATCTCATTTAAAACTTCGGATTACGATCTGCTGGACTCATTCTGATTTTTCAATACACATGTAAAAATAAAAATAAAAACAAAGGTAGTGGAAGAACCTCACAAAGATAGTAAGAGATATATGTGTGTGGGGTGAGTGTGCCATGTATTAATGCGTTGTGGGGAGAGTTTTAGGCCTTTTTGTACCCTAAAATCACTTTTATTCATTTTTATGGCTTTGTGGGGACATTTAAGAGGTCCCCATGTAGAAAAATGACTATAGAAAATGTGCATGTTTTATTTGAGAAACTGTAAGATGTAAAAGATGAGCTTTTGGTTACTGAGGTTAAGGTTAGGGTTAGGTGTAGGTGTAAAATTATATACATCTAGTCATTATGGGAGTCTATGGAAAAACCTCACAAAGATAGTAATACATGACTGTGTGTCTAAAATCACTTTTATCTGGTTTTTTGGGGCTTTGTGGGGACATTTAAGAGGTCCCCATGAGGAAAAATGACTTTATAGAAAATATTCTTGTTTTATTTGAGAAACTAAAAGAGGTAAAAGATGTGCTTTTGGTTACTGAGGTTAAGGTTAGGGTTAGGATTAGGTGTAGGTGTAAAATTGTATACATCTAGTCATTATGGCAGTGTATGGAAAGACCTCACAAAAATAGTAATACAAAGACTGTGTGTGTGTGTGCTGGAGCAGTGGATGAGCTGAGAGAATATTCTTTAAGCCACGCTTGTGTTACCACAGAGTGACAGAGGGAGCAGGTGACTCTTGAGTTATGTTCTCCCCTATTTCAGATTAAATCACTGCTCTGTCAAGTTGTGATGAAACAGAAAGCCAGAGTCCTGCCTGATGATTTAGAAAAGAGAGGGAAGATGGGAAGCTGCCCTCTGAGACCAGCATTCAGGTTTAGCAAAAGTCAGACCTGCTAGAATTGACTGTATAGTTTGATTTTTTTTGTAATACTGTCAATAGATGAGATTTTCAAAGAATAAAATGAGTAAAATATAAGTCCGCATAGACATCTAAAAAAAATTTTTGTCAGTTTTCAAAATTTTCAAATATTCCCCTACTTTATTCCTCAGTTCAATTCAGTTTTATTTATGTAGGGCTCTTAATCATTGTCACAAAGCGCTTTACACATAACCAGCCCAAACCCCCAACAAGCAAGCCTGAGGTGACAGAGGCAAGGCAAAAATTCCTCTAGTAGGAAGAAACCTTGAAGAAACAATTTCCAAAACCAAAATTGTGAATAATGAGAAATTTTCCAGTTTTTCATTTTGGTCTTAAATAAAATAAATGCGAAAAACAGGAATAATGCACTGATATTCCATTGTGTTAGGAAATTGGACATGAGAAAATTTACATTTTTGACCTTGATTTCATAATGATACATGGATTCTGGTGCTGTATCTTTGAATCAAGCTAACCTCAAGCTAAACACAACACACGCACACAGAGGCTAATAGTGACCCATTCTGTCCTGGGCACAGTAAGACAGATGCGATTTCCTAGGGTTAGGCGCAGCTCTTGTCACAGACTGACAGTGGTTCTGTCACTTCTAGCGAGCTCTGCAGAAGAACAAAGGCCTGTGCCACACACTGCACTGTCACCCCCACACACACCCTGACAGTTAGCAGATGTGCTAACAGAGCTCTATTCAGTGCTATCTCACTCATTCAGCACTTTATCTTTCTTCCTATCCTTCCCCAATTCCTTTCTCATCTTAAAGGTGCTTTATATTGGATTATGAAAGGCCACAGGGGGATAGACATTGTCTGAGAAATGAGGACAGATTAGTTATGAATTTATAATGTGGCAATGTTTTTAAAAAAGTGCTTGATGCAGTTTCTATGCATGTATTTTTATAGTGTATCAGTGTCTCATTTAGTCATGATATATCCTTCTCAGTGATTCTATGTGTGTGAATGTTTATTCGTATTGCAGATCTTATTACTCACTGCTAATAATCCAGCTAGGCCAAGACCACAGTAGTTATAAAAGAGGGAATTCCTCATAGAATAAACACTAATAAGCTATAAGAGAGCACTTCGGCGCCTAGGGAGCAGCGCTACATTATTTGTATCTTGTAATGGCAAAACAGATGATTGCTGTTGAATTTGGTAATAAATTGATAGCCTATTGTACTACTATTAGCTATTAGTAATAATAGTTAATAGTAGTAATAATTGTATTACTATCCATTGTTAAAATGTTGTTTGTGATCATTGCTATTTCGCAAGATATTTATTACAAGTGTAAAGTGTGGTGGCAATATAACTTTATTACAGCTTTATTGAATATTTAATTCAAAATACAATAATAAAAGTGAAAATCTGTTAACATTTGCTAATGTTATGGACAAAAGTAAAGAACCCCCATTTTATTTGACTCACTGTGTTGATATCAGGGTCGTCGCCAGTCTCAGACCGGGGTATTTTGTGTCATTAACGCAGATGCATCTGGAAATTAAATGATAATTTAAGCAGTCTACTATAGTCTGTAGTCTACTATAACAAAATCCTCAGCTCCTCTCTGAATGTACATCTAGTTCGGGGTATAAGCTATAGTAAAAGAAAATCCGTTTTGACCTCTAGGCTCCTATGTCATAAACATCAGCATCAGCAGTGTATGACGTACACATACAGAGACACTGCTGATGATCAGTGTTGACCCTTTTGCTTGAACCCCCCTTGTTGCAGCTTGTGGCTATATTTTGGTTTATTGGAAACCAATGCGCTTGGTTTGAACATCAATGAGTAGCTACAGTCTGAAAGTTTTACAGAAAAGTAAATGTTTCTCTGGAGAAATCTGCAGTAAAATGTTGTGGATGTCTTGTGGAGGCATTTGCTGTCGACTCGTCACTCAGTCCTCTGTCTGTGGTGTAGGAGGCAGATGCCCAGGCCCATCAGCCATGTCACCTCCTATTGCGGAAAACCCACTGAAAACACAAAGGGCCTGACAGAAAGAGTGAGCATATGCACGGGCTAACTCAGGCAGAAACAGTGAAAGAACAGACAAACTTGTATGTAAGTCCACCATTTCAACCTGAGTTTCCCTGTGTTGATTTGTGTTCTTAGTGACAACGTACAGGGAAATTAACTTCTCTGTAATATATATCCCACTGGAAACATTTGTTGTTGATGTCTGCACTGGGGCTCCAAAAGAACCACCAAAACCCCTCATAAAACAGAAATGTTCATTCTCAAAACGACACTAAAAAAGAAAGACCGGAAATTATTTTTTTCACGTAACAACAAGACTGTATAAAAAGGAGATTATGCACTCTAATGGATTAGAGTTATATCAGGAGGACAGAGTAACAAAAACCAACCTTGACATAAGCAAAGTTACTAATATGAATGGGGTTGGATGAGGTTGCTGATTGTTAAGGGTGGGGTTACGGTGCATCGGAGTGGGGTTATTGATTGATCAGGGTGAAGTTACTGATCCTCAAGGATGGTATTAGGGCTGGGCCTGGCTCTATAGAGGGCCGTGGTCCACCCAATTACAAACCTGGCCCACCCACCTGAGGAGAAGAGAGATTTTAAAATGTCATATGTCATATGTAAAAATGTATTTTGATTCATAATAAAAAATTTAAAAAATATTATCGGACTCTGTACATACCCAGCTATCACTGGCCCACATTGTTACTAAGAGCCGGATCCGACCCTGGTTAGAATTATAGGTGGGGTTACTGAGCTTTACACACCAACCGTATTAAGAAGAAATTTGTACTTAAAACCCACAGTTACACAGCTTTGATCAATATTCTGACATGTTCATGTACAGTATACTCACATTAAACTGCTGCTGATCTTACGCACATTTCAGTTGGGGCAGTTGGTAGCGTAACAGTTAGGGCATTCGCTCCAACATTGGAAGGTCGTTGGAATGAATCCTAGATTTGTAAAGGTACCACTGAGATACTCATGAGCAAAGTAAAGTATATTTGCACATATTCTTAAGCTCCAGAGATAGCTTAGACTTTATAAAAATACTGGTAGTCCCCAGCGAGAAATGGCTACCAGCAATTTTGTTGTATCTCTATTATCATCATAAGATTGAAAAATTGTAAGTCGAACCATTGTAACTTGGGGCCATCTCTACTGTTATCATTTAATAGATTATCTGTTTAGAATTCTCTTATTGAACTGCTGCAGTTAACATTCAATGCAAAAAGCCAACTCCAGGACAACTCCAGTTTGAATACCGCATGTAACTAAATTCCACAGCCTCTTTTTCTACCTCTAGTTTAAAGTTTATATTTTGTAGTCTATTTATATTTCTGTATTCTATGTGCTTTGTTTGTTCTTTGTAAAACTGGATTAACGTCGTCTCGTCTCTGTATACTGCATATAGCTGAAATGACAGTAAAGTTTACATAAACTTTGACGTTTTCTTGTTTGAGAATTATTCTTAGGTAATAACAAAAGTCATGTTACAATATGTATGACGTCTGATCAATGTTTTAATTTTGGATTGATGCTATGAGCTCACTGATCAGTGAATCTATGTTTCGATGGACTGATGTATTGTTACACCCCTAAGCGACAGACCCGTTGCTGTCAGGCTCCGTCTGTAGATATGGATATGTGTAAAGCCAAGTGTTACTGTGATCTGGGATGAGCTGATCCAGATTAAAGCAGGAAGTGGCGTATTGAGCTTCATCTGAGGCATGAATGTTCCCGTCATCTCTCACCCCTCGATCGCCAGAGCAGCACCAGGCCCCGATTATAGGGATTTAGTGGGGCAGGGGGAGGTTAGGAAGAGATTGCGAGCCAACTGGAGAACCTCATCTCATCTCTTGTAATGCTTTGCTCAAACACTGTGCACTGTTTTTCTTTTGTAATGTTAGAGTGCAGCTACTAAAGTTAGCAATGCCACTAACTTAACTACTTTTACCTGTAGCTTAACAGTAGTGAGACTGCTTTTAAAACATAGTTGCTTAGTAACTTAAGTAACTTGATCTTTATAAATATCAGCGTACCATGGCAACATTGATATGTTGTTACATGTTATTTTTTTCTGTCTTTCTAATATTTTCACCCATCGATGTGTTTCTGACTGGTGTTGAATTGGCAGAAGTTGTATCTAATAGACTGATAGGGGTCGTTGCATCACAGCACGCTCTTGGAAGCTGTGAGATGAAGTCAGAGAATGGAGTCAGAACCAAGAATCATTGTGAAGACAGAACCAAGAATCATTGTGCATTCTGAGTGTAACTTATGCAAGCCAAAAATTACTCTCTATCTCTAAAAGGTCATTGAAGATAATTGTGACATTGCATTGTAAAATTTTCATATTACACTTAACATTCACATTTTTAAATAATTAAGACTATCTTGGAGAATAATTATTTAGTATTACTGGATGAAACAGCTTAAATAGTTAATTACTTTGCCTCTGTAGTGTCGCTAACTTCTATATTAAAGCATTAGCTTGACTGTAGCTTGGCTACTTCTAATCAGAAACAGTGTGTTGCTTGAAAAGTTACCATTCAGAAGCAGCGTTCCCAACACTGTTCTTTTGTGTGTTCATCAGTCAATGCCCTTTTATTTTTATCGAATTTCTCCACTTTCTTCACTTTGTCCTACCTACCTTAAGACATATCCCCCTCTGTCCATGTGCTATAAATTTTCTTTATGCTTTTCCTGCCTGAGGTTAATCAAATGGATGAGCCGTAGCCTTGTACCGCTGCAGAACAAATGCTCTGCCCGCAGTGAGTGTTTCATCTTCACCTGCCATGAGAACACCAAGGCTATATCCGTCCATACGTTCCTCCTCAAAACATATATAACAAATAGTCTGCCTCATTGTTCGCCCTCGTTCTCATGCTCACTGCATTACATGGCCTTGTTAGATTGGGGAGAGTAATTCTATGAGCATTTTTCAATCCTTTCAAAACTTTGTAGCCCACGTCAACTGGTGAGGAGAGCTTCACGGTCATCCAGATATCTGAGTTTAGATAAAGAGAAAGATAGGGATGGATGAATGGATAGACAGACAGATAGACAGATAGATATGGATGGATAAATTGATGGATGGATAGATAGAGATTGGAAGGATGGATAGATGGATGAATGGATGCATGGATGGACAGACAGATGGACAGACAGACAGACAGACAGACAGATAGATAGATAGATAGATAGATAGATAGATAGATAGATAGATAGATAGACTCTCTCCATCTGTGTGTGTGTTTGACATGTCTTGTGCCTGGGTGATAGAGGAGAGACTCGATCCTAAACAACTCATTTTACCAGCCACTCATTAAGCTCTCATTTTCAGCTCCCTGTAGCATTTGATTAAAATAATCTATAATGTTGAGAGGGTGAGATTGTGTCTGATGATGATTTTCTCTCTGTATTCTCCAGGAGAATATTTCAGTAATAAGCGAAGCCTCACAAACAAACAAAACATCACTTCAGTTTGAGCTAAAGACTGATGGCACACAACCAGCACACACTTTTCTCTAAGCTATCTTCCTCATTCATTTCCTTATCACACTTCCATTTCTCTCTCTCTCTCTCTCTCTCTCTCTCTCTCTCTCTCCATCTTTCTCTGCTGCTCCTCTCCCTCTCCCCCATCTCTCTCCCACTTCCTCTCTCTTCATCTCTCTCACAGCCCCCCTTTCTCTCTTCCTTTCTCTCTATCTGTCTTTCTCCCTCTCCATCTTTCTCTCTCTTTTTTCAGAGGACTTTCTGCCCAACTGTAAAGCCTGGAACCTGCTGTTCTGCAGTGAGAGTCCAGCTTGTTACAGATCCACCAGAACAGCATCAGAGCACACACACACACACACACACACCCTGCTGTAGCCGACTTCATGTTAAAAAGACATTTTGCAGTATCTGACACTCTTAATAGGGCGTTTTTGTCCTTTTTATCTGCATATAAAAAGCGTGTTCTAACAGAAGGGACTTTAATGAGTGATGTCACTGATGAGCTCCTGACATAAGGCTATCTGTTAATGACGTGCCACATGGGAAATCTGAAGCTTAACATGCTGATTAATCTTTCATTTTGAGGTGTGTTAAAAGGGTTATTAAGAGGCCAGTGTCCCAGCAAAGTAGAAATCATCTTACGTCTTATCTCTGGACATTTTTCTAAAACTAGTGGTGAATACAGCACAAATATTATGAAACGTTAAATCTCTGACAGCACTGCAGGTCCCTCATGCACTATTTTTTTTACAAATAGTGATGCACACTGGCAAAACTCCAAAAAATACTATTATTTTTCTATCTTTACAAAAACATATTTCAGCTACCAGGTGTTTATGATTGTGGCGAAGCAAAGGAAGGTGTGTGAGAGACAGAAGCTGTGCATTTGCTCTGATCAGAACAAAAAAACCCCACTGCGCTTTGCTCTTGCCTCCGTGGCTGTGCTGTCCTCGTGCCATTCTGTATGATGTCACTTGTTGGTGCTGTGCTGCTAACACGAGATCAGTGGGGAGGAGGGCAAAGGCAGACTCACGGTTTTATTAAGGTGTTCCAACATGAAAACTAACATTGTCAAGGACTGATATTCAATTTGTACTTAAAACACTTGAGAAACTAAAGCTTGAATTCCATGTATCATATTGGGCCTTATTCAGGTTTGAATGACCTGCTCATGACCTGGTTAACCTTCTGCCCTCTGGCAGGCGCTTCAGGTCCATCAGAACTAGGACCAACAGGCCCAGGGACAGTTTTTTCCCACAAGCCATCACTGCACTAAATACACACAAACTCTTACCATTACCACTCACAGACAATGTGCAATAACTGCTGTAGTTTTCCACCAATCCCAGGGCAAAGTGCAATAATTGACTTCTTAACTGTGCGTCATTGTTGTCTGTCCGTAACTTCATGTTTGATGTTTATTGTCTATACTATATTTACTGTCTGCACTGTTTTTTTTGCACTGTGTTCATTGTCTGTACTTGTTTGCACCATTAAGTAACCACTACAATTTTGTTGTACGTGTAGCATCCTGCTTCAGTACAATAACAATAAAGGCATATCTATCTATCTATGTTTTCTTAAAATTCTTCTTAAAAAAGATAAACATTTACATATCATAATATTATACAGCTGTACAATTTAAGAACACTCAATAACTTAATATTTTGCACAAACCATAGACCACCAATAGACTTTGAGTATCAATCCTTTTTAGCAGTAGATTCTATTCTTATCAAGTAACAAATGTAACATAATAAACATTGGTGAATGTCAGAATCTTGGTGAAAACAGCAGACGTGGGTTTTAAGAACAAAATTCATTTTCAGAACAGTTGGTAAATGTGCCTACCCTCAAGAATCACACTATTTTTTCACACTACCTGAGATTGGAGCTTTTCCTGAGTCTCTCTGTTACGTTAACAGGTCAAACACACAATTACTTGGGTGAGATGAATTGTTGTTATCTTAAAACCAAGATCTTCCAAAAATTGCTGCATTAAATCTCATGATTCTCAAAAAACCTTCTTCTGAATTAAGGTCTGCTACTCACTGAACCTTTAAAGCTCCTTTCACTTTTTTTCATTTCCACTGAAGCTGCTAACACCCTGCTGACTGCCTTGTACACAGCTGGATGCCATGGACTGAGTAGGATCTATGTTGGGAAGTCTCTTGTGACACAGTCAATCAGTGTTAACCATTGACATTCCCTTGGCTGGTGTAGCTTAACGTTGAAAATATCAGTGCTACTAAGGTTCTACAAAATTGAGGCACTTGCATGGAGAAGATTTGGTAATGTCCAGATTTTGCTCTCTAATTAAAATTAAACTAAAAGCTGAATAAAATTAGCAATGCTACTAACTTTACTTTTAAGTAGCTTAAGGTCCTATGTCTACCAAATGCAGTTTTTGTGCTGGCAGCGCCTATTTTTAATACAAATCCAATGAGCTTCAGCGTTCAGAGTGCTAAACACCTTCAGAGGAAAGACTGATATTTTCAACCACCAGGTGATACTCTTTGGTGTTGATTTAGCAGAGTGGCATCTAACAGACTACATGCTTATGTCCACCTTGGTGAAGGATCTGTGACTGTGAAATAGCATGTAGTTGGCTACTTTTTCTGTGTAGTGTAGCTAGCTACTATGTTAAAACAGTAGCTTGGCTGTAGCGCTCATCATTTTTATCATAAGTAGCAAAAAGATTGAAAATCTGCTTTTTAAAAATAGCTTCCCCAACACAGACAGACTGGGAAGAGCTACAATTTTTGGAAACACTCTGACCCAGTTATCGAGACATCACAATTTGGTCAATATCAAATTCAGTCAAATCTTTATTCTCTGACCATTTTTTAAGTTTCCAACACATGAACTTCAAAGATACAAAATGTTCATTTGCTGCCTAATATATCACACTTTCTGCCAGGTGCTGTTTCCAGGTAACTGATGTTATTCACTTCAGCTGTCAGTGATCATAATGTTATGGCAGATGAGTGTGTATTGTGCCAGAGAAGAAATCCAAAAATGGCCAGCAGTTAAGATATTTCCAGCTTTAAACTCCCAGCACTGAGGACTTTTTGATCCCAGTGTGATATGCGATAAGGCTATAACTCATCTTAGTGGTAATTTTTCACAGCACGGACCCGGTCAGCTAAAAGTAGTTTGTGATTAGGTTTGCACATCATACTGAATCAATCTTACAGTACACAGCAGTAGTGCATGTTCAAGTCCACACAAAAGGGATCAATCTCACGGAATAGCACCTTTTACTCAGGGCACAAGGGCTCTTAATCTTGCAGTGGCAGCATCTGGAATGAGGTCAATGAAATCTGGGGAAAAAAACTACACTGCTGTGTAATACACGTTACCACAAAGTGTAATTGAAGCCGTTTTCATTGCATGCACACTACATTTTATGCTTCACACTACACAGCTTCTTACAAAGATTATTAACCACTTGTCATCTGTGCTGATCTGGTACCTTCCCATGTATGATGGTGTACCATGTATGCCAGATGTAATGATTACAGGGTGGACCCAAACGTAGAGTAGGTCGTAGACTGTATTTATTTCCAAACAGGTCTTAGAAAAATCAGTGTTGTAAAACAGGCACAGTTCAAATCCACTCAAGGCAGTCCGCAGCACAAACAAATCCAAATCGGGCTGCTAAAACATGAAACAGTCAGTCAGTCAGTCATTACCTGAACCGCTTAATCCCAACTGGGGTTGCGGGGGAACCGGAGCCTATCCCGGAAACTTACGGGCGCAGGTCAACACAGGGTACATGTTATACTTGTATAACTATATATTTTACAGCATTTAGCAGACGCTCTTATCCAGAGCAACTTACATTTCCTAGTTTCAGGGACAGTTCCCCTGAAAGCAACTTAGGGTTAAGGGTCTTGCTCAGGGACCCAGTGTTGGTAACACCAGAGATCGGTTTCGAATTCCTACCACTAGGCCACCAACACCCGCATCCGCAGGTGGGGAACAACCCTGGGCAGGCGCCAACACACTGCAGAAACATGAAACAACGTCCAGTATATGCAAAGGAAGAACAGAAAAACTCTCAGTATGCAGTCAGAGACATAATACTTTGCAAAGAAATATAGGAATGTGGGAGTTATTTATATTAGGAATCTATGGCATAATGGCTCAAAATCTTAGTGAAGACCTGGAGTGAAAGTCTGTGTCTATTTGAAAAGGGAAAATTCCTCCCGGGCGGAACGGTGGCACAGTGGTTAGTGCTGCTGCCTCACAGTGAGAAGCTTCTGGGTTCGATCCCTGGGTCAGCAGTAGGGCCTTTCTGTGTGGATTTTGCATGCTCTCCCTGTGATCACGTGAGTTTTCTCCGGGTGCTCTGGTTTCCTCCCACAGTCCAAAAGCATGAAATATTGCTTAATTGGTGACTCTAAATTAACCCTGTAAGGTGTGAATCACAGTGTGTGTTAGGGTCTACCCAGGTTTGACACCTGCCTTGCACCCGTAGTTCCCGGAATAGGCTCCGATCCCCCTGCGACCCCAGTTGGGATTCAACGGTTCGGATAATGAATGAATGAATGAATGAATGAATGAATGAATGAATTCCTCCTAGATCTGGACTGCGATCTTACACCAGAACATTTGTATGCAAGATTAATTAATTGGTGATTGCGTTATAAAACATGCCTTTAATAAGTTTCCAAAATTTATTTATAAAGCACCTTTCACAAATCAAATAATTACCATTTAAATTTATGCTGTTTAGAAGACACACTTTTCCATAGAGACTTTGCATTTCCTAATTACAGGGACAGTTACCCTGGAGACCCCTGGGGTTAAGGCCCTTGCTTATGAGACAAACGTTGGTTCTAGAATTTAAACACCAAACCTTATGTTCACCAACACAGAGTTTCAGTCACATAGAACAGTGCAGCACTACATGAAATTAGTAAATAATAATAATTAAATTAGATTAGACTCAATAAAACATGCTTTTATCTTGCTGTCTGATAGCTGTCAGCCTAGGAGATGACCACTTCATGTTTGTATTCTGTATTTTATTGGTTGCGTGGTTGATAATGTCAGGGATAGCTGTGATGGAAGATGGGTAGCCAGACTTACATCTTACAGTTCTTCCAGGTGAATTCTACTCCCTAGTCTCAGGTCACTAGCACCAACCCGACCCAGAGTGACCACAAATATCAGTCCTGCCCTGCAGCTACTGTTGCCCTGTGTGTCATTCTACAAACTATATTGGCCCTCTGTGAGCTGCATGCATTATTCAGATGATATAAGCGCCCGTGGTCATTTGCACCTCATAAAGTGACAAATAGTTATTTTGATGGCTGGCCCATGCATACATTCACCCTCCTCTCATTCTGCATCCTCGGAATGGCTGCATCGCTCATAAATTGACAATGATGCACTTTGTAATGAGAACTCAGCAAGGCAGGAGATATATGTGCACGGTAGGTTTACTGTGAGTACAGAAACAGCTAGGGGTGTAGATCACAAATTTAAGCGCCATACCATATTTCAATCCAATGTTTCAACGTCTGCCAATATCACAAATTCTGCTATAATATCATGTCAGTTGGAAAGATTCAAAATTTAGGAGCCAGTGATCAATATGAGATGATATCAGCTTATGACTTAACACCAGCATGTTCATTCATATTCATATCAAACCACAAAAAATGACTCAAATATCACTTCCAGATTTTATTCCAGATTTGATGCCAGACAGTTAAATGAAAAACAATATTCTCTTTTAATAAAAATAGATGTTGCTTACAATTAAAAGTGGTTTTACAGTATGTTAAGTCAACATTTCAGGGAAGATTGATGTACAGCGTTAGTGACAGCACAGGCAAAAGACATGATATTGCCAGGTGTGAGGCAAAATTAATTCATGCCACATAGTATAGCAAATCTAAACTCAAATCTAGAAACTAAAGCCTAGTCCACACGGATGGCAGAATCAGGTGTTGTTAGGGCACTTGTGGCGTCAGGTGGGCGCTGACCGTTTTTCTGCTCATTGGAGTGAATCAGAGCGTCCAAACGGTCGGCTGCTCATTTGGATGGCATCAAATAAACGCTGTATGTAACATTTTTCTGGCGCCAAATTCTGCCGAAATCCAGATGAACGCAAATCAAATGTCGCTATTGCGTTTACATGGCATTCAATTACGTCCTGGTAAACCGAATATATCCCATGATTCTGCTAAGTTAGTTTAATATTCCTATTATGTGATTCAGTGGGTGATGTAAAACCAACTGTGCAGCACAAAGACTGTCCTTTATGTGCCACAAGACTCATTTTTTTTATACTCATAACTTTATATGAACAAGTTCAAGAACAAATTATTTGTATTTTTTTTTTTAAATGTACAAGATATACTCCCATTCCATGTGACGTCATTACTCCAAACCAACCGTGCAGCACAGAGACTAATTTGTGTCATGTGTCACAGAATTTGTTTATATTTTATATACTTTTTATTATATATTTCAGCTGATAGATAAACTCTTAGGACAGCCTGATTACTGCCCCCACAGGTAAACACACAAAATTACAAATTGGGCCGCAGGTTGGCGTTAAACAGCTTCAAACAAATGCCAATGTAACGCCTCACTGAAGTCAATCAAGCACAGCTACAATACGCCACAAAAATGTGTAGGGCATTCAGAGTGCGTTCATTTATCCAAGATTTGAGCGATAGTTACGATAATTAGCAAAATGTGTTGGTGTCAAGTGTGTAAAAACAAATGTGTTAAATGCAATACAAATCCATTACACTTGTTAAATACCATGCATTTGCCTTATATTTAAAATAAGACCTGTCCCCGCTGTATCATGATATCATAATAAAAGGTCTTATCCCCTGTTTCCCTCCGTCAATAAACAAACAGGTCACCAAAAGGGAGCATGTGTCCTGAATTACAGATGAGTTCCTGACCTTCCACTGTTCCACCGCTTTTTATAGTTGAAAGGGGAGTTCTACCTTTACTTACATACTCGTGTTTAGGTGTGCCATCTTGAATGTTGAATAGAGGTAGCATTGGCATACATAAAACCCTGAGTAGACAAAGCAGTAATGTCACAACACACAGAGTGCTAAAAATATAAACCGCGTGCTTGTCTATGCACAAAGATTAATGATGCTTTATACATCAGGAGCCTATTATAGAACATTCAATGATTGCACCTGCAAATCTGGTGACAATAATTTAAGAGACTATTGTATACAGCATGTATAAAGTTAATAAATTACAATTTAACATTTTGCAAGCTATCTATAATTTGTCCCCTACCTACCATATGATCTAAACCAATCCCAACCTTAATTTAACACACATATCTAATAATCAGAGGTGCACAGTAACAAAGTACATTTACTTGAGTAGTATTTTCTTTTCAAACTTATGACTTTCACTTCATTACATTTGAAAGACAAATACAGTACCTTTTACTTCTCTAAAATGTATATTGTTTAATGTATATTTTAGTATTTTTACTTATTTATTGTCTATCCCATGCGCCTAGTTGTGCCACTGCCTATTTATTTCTCTGTTGTACTGTTCTTTGTTTGTTTGCACTGGAAATAACCTGGAGCCACGTCGTCTCGTCTCTCTATGTATCTGTATAGTATATAGCAGGGATGACGACAAAGTTGACTTTGACTTTGACTCTACATTTCTATCAATAAGCAATTGGTAGAATGTTACCGAATTAAGCGCAACCTGAACTGACGAAGAAAAACAGTCATTTGTAATTGTTACTTTCAAATCTGTGGATAAAGTGGATGTTATTCCCCGTTTTCTAAACGTTAATGTTTTTTCGCACGTAACAGCCTATCAGTAATCAGCCTGGTTACGTCACGCTTGTAGACTGTAAATATAAAACCAAGTTCACAGTTCCGCCGTTTTTTCTCTTTCTTAAAACAAATGACTGGTTTTCTTTGTCAGTTTGGGTTGTGTTTCATTCGGTAACATTCTAGTAATTGCTTATTCTACAGCTTCTACAAGTTTGTCAGAAGCATTAGGTGTTGTAAGTGTTGTGACAATAATACAACAATGTGGTGAAAGATGTACTTTTAATACTTAAGTATTTTTAAAACAAGTACTTCAGTACTTTAAATACAATTTTGACTGTACGGCTTTCACATGGTATCTGTACTTTCATGGTACTTTGCCGCTAATAATATAGCTAATACAACAATTACCCTTTAGAACATTTGTTAAAGCATGAAAGAGTGGAACAACAACCACACAGCATGCATTAAGTATCAGTGGATACATTCTTTTACCATCAGTTGAGACCTGATTGTTTAGCAAAGCCCACACTAGTTAAGAGAATCTATTTTCCACAGATCTCTGTAACAATTAGGCTCTATTAATGCAGTTTGAAAGCTTAGAAACCACAGCGTAAGCCCTTAAACCATCACTCTCGGAGTGAAGTAAGTGCTAGGTCTTCATTACGTTTGTTCTTTTCACTCCTCAACATCTCTAATAATGAATCCAAGGTCACGTCACCAGTGTTTCAAGCCTACTTCACAAAACCACTCACCACCAGCTTAGCCTCGCTCTTTTCTAATGAACACAGCATGTGTTCAAAGATTACGCTTCCCTGCCTTTGCCCCAATTAAGTTGGAGTTTGATTTATAACCCTGTCAGTGTGCCAATGAGAAGCGCTATATGAACCAATTACCTACAGCTAATGCAACAATATAGTTCCAATTAACCACAGGCACCAGTTTCAGTCTGCTACCTGCGCTGATATACTTCATTTCCCAAACTTCCTCTTTGTGGTAGAGAAGACAAACACAATCAAAACACTTAAATCAGTCAGAATTCAGGCTTCAATAATGTATCCTCAACAACAAATATCATTAAACCCAGTTTCCTCTTCAGTTTTCTCACAGCACCTGCAGTGTTCTCTCGCGCTTCCTCTTTACATCGCATAATTCACAAACGCCGTACTAGTAGCTATTAATAGCCTGTGCAGATAAATGCATTTGTGTTGGTCTCCAGACTGCAGTAAATATATAAACGCTTTCATTGTTGGAGTTGCTGTATCCAGAGGAGTGGAAGAATCGAGAGAGGACGCTCCACTGCATCCCTCCACCCCATAATAAAACACACATCCTGTGTGACAGGGTTCCACACTAATGTCACCACACACACACTTCCAAAGCTATTGCTGTGTCTCCCAGAAAACTACTTTAAGTTACTTTTAAAGCTACAGTGTTTCAAAAGGAGCTACAGAGACACTACTAAAAAAGTAGTTGTTAGCATTACTGCTAATTATAGCCACTTTACAACACTGTCATTTTCTGATAGTGTTGGAAAGGTTACTCTTAAAATGTATAGTACTGTGCAAAAGTTTTAGGCAGGTGTGAAAAAATGCTGTAAACAAAGAATGCTTTGAGAAATATAAATAATGATTGTTTATTTTTATCAATTTACAAAATGCAAAGTGAGCGAACAAAAGAAAAATCTAAATCAAATCAATATTTGGTGTTACTACCTTTTGCCTTCAAACCAGCATCAATTCTTATAGGTACACTTGCACAAAGTCAGGGATTTTGTAGGATTATAGTCATTATATTATTTTGTAGGATTATAGGATTATAGATCTGTGATTAGTTCTCCAAGACGTTTGGAACAACCTACCAGCCGAGTTCCTTCAAAAACTGTGTGCAAGTGTACCTAGAAGAATTGATGCTGTTTTGAAGGCAAAGGGTGGTCACACCAAATATTGATTTGATTTAGATTTCTCTTTTGTTCATTCACTGCATTTTGTTGATTGATGAAAATAAATGATTAACACTTCCATTTTTGAAAGCATTCTTTGTTTACAGCATTTTTTCACACCTGCCTAAAACTTATGCACAGTACTGTACATGCCCTAAAATGTAATTTGTAATGTGTTTGACAGTATTCCTCACTGTAAGCAATGCATTTTAAATCTCTTGTGTTCTTTTCTTGTGCTCTGTAGCAACTGGCTAAATGTATCTCTGAATGTATATTAACATCATGCCAGCGGCCAGTTGCTAGCTTAGCATGACGGTTAGAGAGTTGGCCCCGTGATCGGAGGGTCACTGGTTCAAGTGCCACACCACTTAGGTACCCGTGAGCAAGGTACCATCCCTAAGCACGGCTCCTTCACGAATAGGTCAAATGCAGAGGTCACATTTCACGCTGTGCTATACTGTGTTCACAATGACAACCAATAACTCTATTAAAAATTTTGGAGTGAATAAAAATTAAAAACAGTACTCCATTAATTCCAACATTATTTATGTATTCTAAACACAATTCAGAATAAATTTTAAATAACTCCACCACATGTATTCTTTTATTCCCCACTAGTAGTTACTGAGTGCAGACTCATTAGGCTTCTTTCACCAACTTTTCTTAACAAGAAATATGTTCTTAAAACCCACTTTATTAGTTTTTGTGAAGATTCAACATTCATCTTTCATTTATTTGACATTTGCTGTTAGGTAAGTACAGAATCTAGAAATGGTGAAGGACAAATTTTATTGCATGTGTAAAACTTCTACAGTTGTGTAATATTAGACTATTTAAATGTTTTAACTTCCTTAAGAGCAAATTTAAGAAAAAAAAAAAGAAAATATTGTTGAATGAGGCCCATTATCTTAGTCTCTATTTAAATGTTTATGAAGATGCATTTTTTTCCTTTTACAGTTTGTGTGTAGGTTAAAATTACATTACTGCTCATATACGTCTATGTACGTCTAGTCACTTGACCTCATGGTCATATTCCTCTTTCGTTGGCTCCTCATGACTCTTAAATGGCACCACATGAGCTGTGTGGAGGTTCATCGAGAGTCCAAGCGACTGTACAGGTCAGAGTGTGAGATCCATCATGGAGCGAAGTGTGTGTGTATGTGTGTGTGTGAGGAGATCACACTGTTTACTGCGGCAGAAATAAAAAAGCTTCCTTTGTCTTTACTACTCAGGCCATTATTCTCTGGCACTGTCACAACGCTCCATCACCCTGCCACCCACATGATAAGACACACACATATAGACACCCACTCATGTACAACAAATACTCCTTTTGTTGGATCAGTGTTGGGTGTAGCTAGCAGGTGGTAGTGTAACAGTTAGGGTGTTCGCCCTGTAATTGGCTGGAATCCCAGACTGGTAAAGGTTTTTATAAACGCATATTTTCTTATACTTTTGGGCCTTTCATTTACACGTATTCACATATTTTGCGCAGTTGGTGGCGTAACAGTAGGGTGTTCGCCCCGTGATCGTAAACAGACAATTAAGCTCATTAAAGTTGTTTTCATCCCACCAGGCTCTCTCAAGTTTTTAATTCTTTTCTTTTGTGGGGGAAGGGGCTAAACAACCAAATAAGTGATGATGATTGGAAGAGTAAAATTTCATGGTAAGCCAATCAGAGGCAGAGTTGGGCGGGCATTCACACACAAGCATACACAGCATACAGTCGCACACACAACCGATCAAGAGACATGCAGCAATGGTGAATCCAGAGAATTAATATAGTTATAGTTTTATAGTTTATTAATATAGTTTTAAACTGGAAGTTCAGACATTACTGTTCCCCTCACCGAGATAAAAGGCAAGAATGTATATGTGAAATGTAGATTATGCCCAGGAAGAAAGTGTTTTCTCCACATCGATTCTAATCTCATGAAGCACCTCTCATCGTCACACACTTCCTTTAAAGTGGGGATCCAAATTCATTGACAATTGTTACTTTCCCTGGTTCATTGCTACTTTTATAATGCTGTAACTCAGTTACTTTTTGGGAGAAATAATTAGTAACTATAATTAATTTCTTTTTTAAAGTAATGTGCCCAACACTGATGATATGTATGAAAGGTGAAACAGATATTTGAATGTAACTTACACAAGCCAAAATCAAAACACTCACACAGAAAAAATAGATTACTTTTAACACCGTGTCACATGTAATTTTCTTTAATAATGTCGTAAAGCACAAATATTGTGTATTACTGCGTGAAATAGCTTCACTGTTAATACTTTTCACTGTAGCTTGTAGTGTAAATACTATATTAAAACCTTGCTTATAGCTTAGATACTTTTAATGTAACTTGTAGATTGAAACAGTTCTGTTTAAAAGTAGCTTCTCCAACCCTGTATTGCTTTGCAGGGAAATATTCAGTATACAGTAGTAATAACAGCAGGCTCTGATTTCCTCAGTTGGGAGATTTTCTCTCTGTTGCAGCATCAGATTTTTTTTTTGCTAAATGACTCAATAGTGTCTCAGCAGAACTGAGCTCACACTGTAAGTTGGGTAAGGCTGGGTATGCCTCGAAAAAATTCTGCCTCATGTCTCCTGCAACTATGGTGGAAAGACCGAAAAGCATATTATATTTGTATTATCATCTTGTAATTTTCTAAATCTTTTTATTTGACCTGTTTTAGCACAAACCACCTATTTAACTTGCTATGTGAGAATGCACTTGGCAATAAACTTTGATTCTGATTCTGATATTCCTGCTTCCTGCCTCCTGGGGGAGCTGCTATCATTTTTAAGCTGTGTAACTCGAACAGTTACAAAGTAGATAATTTACCATTTATTGAATTAATCATATATTACGTTATGGATCCTCATATAAAATCTTGAGTAAGTGTTTAAGTATGTTTAAAAATCTACAGTAAAATGTTTTCAATGCCCCGTTTGTCTACTGAAAAGTCCACTAGTGATCTCAGTGTATTTCAATCAGGTTATTTTTGTAGAATGTGAAGAAATACGTTTTGTTGTAAATGGGTTTGCAAAATGTCAGCAATGTCAAGGACAGCACATGGAAGACTCCAAAGGGTGCACCAACCTAATCAAATCTGTGTGTGTATGTGTGCATTCGTGTGTGTGTGTGTGATTATGTTACAGAGCACCACCTTGTTGAATAAGAATATAAAGTGAGGACACATGGCCTCTGCTTTGCACATGAAACAGCGGCTAATACAGAGACATCAAAGCGAGCTTTCAGTCCAGTGCCCTCTGCATTGTACCTTGTTTCTCTCTTAACTAAACCTGACAAACTGCTCTATTCACTGTTCTGCAAAGAAAAGCTTCCAAGCAAGAGCCCGTCCATTTGATATTACAGCACAGCTGCAGAATTTAAAAGAGAGTAAAAGTACTACATTTTTAGTTTATCTTTATTTATTAACTCAAACCATCTGTGATAAAGAAAAGTTATTAAAAAGCCATTTGGAAAAACTAGTTCATTTTCTTAATAGATCCTAAAGGGTTTCAGCACATTCTATTAGACTGCAAGACAAAATTTTCCATGGTAAGACCAAAGTATTTTTTATTATGTTTATAATAAAATTAAATTTCCCTCAGGGTTGACTTGTATTATCCAACAAAGTCCAATGGCAAACAGTGTCATTATAAACCACTAGCAATGCATGACATTCAAATAAAAATCCATCCCAGAACTAAATGCAAAATAAAATTTATTATTTCTGATGATTTTTTAATCAGCAACATTTCAAAATATATATTTATTTATTAGAATATTATATGGAACTAGGCATCCAGATTGCAGTGCCTTAAAGTGAGTGTTTTGCACATTTCTCTTGACTGCTGCTACACTCTTTGCTAAATTTTTGCACTGTTGCTACATATTTGCACAACTATTAAACATTGAATATTGTTTTACATATCAATGATCGCTTTATCTCACTGACTGTATCTGCACAAATCATTGAAAGTATTGCACAGACTGTAGTTCTCCACTGATGTTACAATACCTGCACATACTTGATCCGACTTTAATGTTAGCTCAGACTTTATAAAAGATACTGTTTTATTTAATATACTGTATAGACATTTTCATATTGAAACTGTTATTGACCTCATGCACATTCAGTGTAAAAGACAACTCCAAGACCATAATTTTGGGCTGAGTACCGCATCCTATTTGTCTCCCTTTCTACGTCTAGTTTAAAGTGTATATTGTATATTCTATTTACAGACGTGGACAAAATTGTTGGTACCCTTCCGTTACAGAAAAAAACCCCACAGTGGTCACTGAAATAACTTGAAACTGACAAAAGGAATAATACATAACAATTTACTGAAAATTAACAAATAAAAATCAGACTTTGCTTTTGAATTTAGGTTCAACAGAATTATTTAAAAAAACAAACTAATGAAACTGGCCTGGGCAAAAAATGATGGTACCCCTAACTTAATATTTTGTTGCACAACCTTTTGAGGCAATCACTGCAATCAAGTGATTCCTGTAACTCTCCATGAGACTTCTAGACCTGTCGACAGGTATTTTGGCCCACTCATCGTGAGTAAACTGCTCCAGCTGTCTCGGGTTTGAAGGGTGCCTTCTCCAGACTGCACGTTTCAGCTCCTTCCGCAGATGTTTGATAGGATTTAGATCAGGGCTCATAGAAGGCCACTTCAGAACAGTCCAATGTTTTGTTCTTAGCCATTCTTGGGTGTTTTGAGGTGCGTGTTTTGGATCATCATCCTGTTGGAGGACCCATGACCTGTGACTGAGACCAAGCTTTCTGACGCTGGGCAGCACATTTTGCTCCAGAATGCTTGATAGTCTCGAGATTTCAATGTACCTTGCACAGATTCAAGACTCCCTGTGCCAGATGCAGCAAAGCAGCCCCAGATCATAACTGAACCTCATCCATGTTCCACAGTAGGTACAGTGTTCTTTTTCCTTGTATGCTTCATTTTTGCATCTGTGAACGTGAAGCTGATGGAACTTGCCAAAAAGCTCCAGTTTTTTCTCATCTGTCAAAAGGACATTCTGCCAGAAGCTTTGTGGTTTGTCAATATGCATTATGGCAAATTCCAGTCTCGCTTTATGATTTGTTTTCAACAGTGGTGTCCTCCTCAGTCGTCTTCCATTAAGTCCACTTTGGCTCAAACAGCGATGGATGGTGCGATCTGACACTGATGTACCTTGTCCTTGGAGTTCACCTCTAATCTCTTTGGAAGTTGTTCTGCGCTCTTTGGTTACCATTCGTATTATCCGTCTTTTCAATTTGTCACCAATTTTCCTCTTGCGGCCACGTCCAGGCAGGTTGGCTATAGTCCCGTGGACCTTAAACTTCTGAATAATATGTGCAACTGTTGTCACAGGAACATCAAGTTGCTTGGAGATGGTCTTATAGCCGTTACCTTTAACATGCTTGTCTATATTTTTCTTTCTCATCTCTTGAGACAATTCTCTGCTTATCTGTCTATCATCCATGTTCAGTGTGGTACACACCATAATACCAAACAGCACAGGGACTACATTTCACCCTTTAAATAGGCAGACTGACTGATGGCAAGCTTGAAGACACCTATGATGCTAATTACAGGACACACCTTAGTTTAACTCGTCCCTACAGTCAAATTACTTTCAGTCTTTTCTAGGGGTACCATCATTTTTGTCCAGGCCAGTTTCATTAGTTTGTTTTTTTAAATAATTCAGTTGAACCTCAATTCAAAAGCAATGTCTGATTTTTATTTGTTAATTTTCAGTAAATTGTTATGTATTATTCCTTTTGTCAGTTTCAAGTTATTTCAGTGACCACTGTGGGTTTTTCTTTCTGTAATGGAAGGGTACCAACAATTTTGTCCACGTCTGTATATATTGTTTATTCTATGTGCCTTTTTTGTTCTTTGCACAGTGAAAACTGGAGCCACTTCATCTCGTCTCTCCGTATACTTGTACAGTATAAAGCAGAGATGACAATAAAGTTTACTTTAACTTTGACTTTTAAGTCTGAAGCCTTAATAAAAAAGTAAATGATACAAGATTAATTTTAATGGTGGTTTTCAATGACGCATTTGTTCTGTAGATTCTGGAAATTCACAAATTTCTGTACTATATACGCTCTGCTGACAACTTCTACTGAACCCTCAGTAGCACCACTGTTGTTACTCATTTGATACATTTTTGGCACATTTCCACATTTCTAAACTCTACTGTGATTTCAGGAAAGTTTTAGTCCAAAGAGTTTCACCATAACAAAATATTATATAAATTCTGTGGACAACAAATGATTTTTGCAAATATTACAAAGTCTGAGGGTGGCACAGTGGCGCAGTGGTAAGTACTACGCCTCACCGAGAAGGTCCTGGGTTCCATCCCCGGTTTGGCTGTAGGATCTTTCTGTGTGGTTTGCATGCTCTCCATGTGTTCGTGTGGGTTTTCTCCAGGTGCTCCGGTTTCCTCCCACAGTCCAAAAGCATGCACTATAGGTTAATTGGTGACTCTGAATTGGCCCATAAAGTTTGAATGAGAGTGTGATTGTGTAAGTGAGTGTACTGCAACTTAGTCCAAGTGTGTATAAATGAAAAACAATGTTTTATATTTAATAAAAATAAACTTCCTGTTCAATATTAAGTGACATTACAAATATGTGTGGTGTCTGATGCTTTTATTTTGGATTAAGGTTCAGTGACATTGTTAGAGCCATTTTGTGTGAATATTTAGATTTAATGTTTTGTAGTTGTTTACAGTAGAAAGTAGATGTTTCTGGAATCTTCCATAACTTTCCATGTACAGTGCTACGTAATAGAATTTTATCAATACGTATGCATGTTAAATGTACTACTATGTAACAATAGAAGTAATACGCGCCTTATGTGTCGTAATCTGAAGTTACGTATGATGCAAGAACGTAAAGGCTTTAGTTTCACATTGAATGTGAAGGAGCTAACAGCTCCGGGGGCGCTACAGTTTTTTGACCGTCACGTAACGCCACATAAAGTATCTTTGTAGTCTTAGGGATTCATTTCTTGTCTGTAAAACCTTGAATTGTAGTAAAGAAAAGACGATGGAAGACAACCCAAGACGCAAGACTCTTTTTTGGTACGTGTCACGTACAAAGACAACTCAAGAGCTCTTAGCAAATGAGAAAGCAAGGATTTGCTCTCATAGACATGATGCATCGGTTTAGATTGATGTATCGTTACACCCCGGTTTGTATCTCCATTGTTAGTGTTGTTGCATGAACAGTTCTTCACACGTCAACATTTCAGTCAATCAAAAAACTGTGACCCAGTTAGCATGGATCCATTATAGGATTACAGGAAATTATAGAAACTGCAGCATGACAGACTGCAAGGAACTGTTAAATCAGCTTGAAACCTCAAAGAAATGTCTCTAGCCTAATGCTGCCGTATTTACTTGAAATGTTTAAAACAGAAGTCATTCTTTGGAGTAGAGACCCACTGTTAACAACAAGCCTTGTATAAAAATGAGAGAGAATACATTTATCAGCTCTGGTGTCAGAGGTGATGACCGTTTTCATTTCAGCTCTGATTTTATCAGCAGGTCCTCTGTCGTGATCCGTGCAGTGATCCACAGGAGGGGATTAATCTCACAGGAGCGCAGTGCAAGGCTCACAGCTATCCTTTCTCTCTCTCTCTCTCTCTCTCTCTGTCTCTCTCAATCTTTTCTCTCACACATTCTGTCCTCACATTCCTTTTTTTCCGCATTTGCACTAATTCTTCTCCTGCAATCGTTTATTATGTTTTCTTCTCATTTTCCAGTACTTAACTTTGCCTACTTTAAAGAGACACGTTAATCTGTTTGGCTTGAGTGAAGAGCGGTACATCTTAAAGATCAAGTGTTGAGTGTTTATTACTTTTTTAATGCCAACAACCACAAATCCCTACACTTCCTATTAAAATTGACCAAGCTTACGTGAATGGGGATTTCTGTCAGATCGCGTTGCTCATCTGTGAGGCTGTGATGAATAAAATGCAGCTAAACATGGCAATGACGGCTTATTATTGTTCTTTTTTGTGTATATATACACTACCAGTCAAAAGTTTGGACACACCTTCCCATTAAATGTTTTTTCTTTATTTTCATTACTATTTACATCGTAGATTCTCACTAAAGGCATCAAAACTATGAATGAACTGTGTAAAGGCTATATGACCAAGAAGGAGAGTGATGGAGTGCTGCGCCACATGGCCTGGCCTCCATGGTCACCTGACCAAACCCAATCGAGATGGTTTGGGATGAGATGGACCTCAGAGTGAAGGCAAAAGGGCCAACAAGTGCTCAGCATCTCTGGGAACTCCTTCAAGACTGTTGGAAAACCATTTCAGGTGACTACCTCATGAAGCTCATCGAGAGAATGCCAAGAGTGTGCAAAGCAGTGATCAAAGCAAAGGGTGGATTATTTCAAGAATCCTAAGATATAAAACATGTTTTGGGTTATTTCCACACTTTTGTTTTACTACACAATTCCATATGTGTTCATTCATAGTGCCTTCCATTTGAGAATCTACAATGTAAATAGTCATGATAATAAGAAAAACATATATATATATATATATATATATATATATATATATATATATATTGCATGTTACTCTCTGTCTAGTCTTTCCAGCATTGTCATTGATTTGAATTGGTTCAAATAACTCATTAAAGGCCAGTTTGCTGATCTACGTTTAAAAACTAGCCCTAGATTAAACTGTCTTTGAATGGTAAATCTCCATTGGTATTGCAACTTAGTCCAAGACTAGGCTTAATCCGCCAGGCAAGAAACCGGTCCCTATATGATTATGGTCAATGGATTAATGTATTGGTCTGCATAGGCCCAGTGTGGGGGACTAGTTAACAATAGTTAGTGACACTACTAACTTAACTTCTACACTTTTCGTGTAGCTTTTCGGTAGCAAAGATACTTTCCAAAATGCTACAGCTTTTCAGTGAATAAGCTTTTGGTTCTTAATACAAAGAGACTGTGGTAACAGTGCAAACATTAGCACATTAATTATGGCAATGTAACATTAGACCTAGATTGTGCATCGCAGGTCCCTCATTCGGTCTAGCTGGCAACCTCGAGTCTGGGGAGGAGGTAGGAAGCAACACACTACAGTATTTTGAATTTGACTGGGATACCTGTATTGTTGCTGTTCACACATATATCTCCTTTAATTGTAGATGCATAAAACAGCTTGGATACAGTTAGCTACTTTATCTGTGTAGCTTTTCGTAATGACCCTACTTTCCTCATATTACATGAAAAGTTTCTCATACCCTTTTAATTTTTCCTATTATATCTACTGCGTTGCATTTGATCTTTTATAAATGTGACGTCACACTGCTGCCATGCCCGTAACACACCAAATCGCATTATTACCAGCAGGTCATTATACACTCCCCTACTCTCTACTAAACTATAAGGTCTTTATTTGGCTCCTTGTCCTACTGTGCTGTGTGTCGCCTGACCCCTGTTTAGAGTTCAGGCCACCGCCGTATTTCCCTTCACAGAAATGAAATATATTAGAGAACCTGTTTCCACAAACCGTTTTCCTTCCAGCGCCTGTGTTTAATACAAATCCTATGAACTTTTTCAGCGTTCAGAGCACCAAGCTCTGTGCAAATTATCTTATAAATAAAAAACACAAAAATGAAAAGCTACTGCAGCAGTAGTGGTGTGTTGCGCCGGCTGGATATGTAGAACCACAGGACTGTGCTCTCTTGTTTGTCCTTCAGCTTTTGTGACTGTGTAAACGGGGAGTCGCACCTGTCCACCCACGCCTTGCCTCACTCTCCTGACGCTTAGTCATTCTTCAGAGCCGAGCATACGAGAACACAGCCCTCCTTCAGTGGCGGATGGAGGATGTAATAAGGGAGAAAGTACTTTTTCCTGAGACACGCGGTCCTGAGAAGGACACAGGCCGAGACCTAGCTTTACTGAATTGAAGGGAGCCGAGGGTTTCTCATGGCCACTTTGTAACAATGTTGCTGGAGGTTAAGGGTCGTATAACTTAAGATGTTTTACACCCCCGTAAAACATCTTTATTGGAGACATTAACTTATTAGATATCTACATTTAAACGGTAGCTTTTCAAGTTACAAACTATGTAAAATTAATAGTATTTCTGGAAATTATTTATACTACAAGCTACAGACAAAAGGTAGCTACCAAACCTTACTTCCAGAGCGCTTTCTTGTCGTTTTCTCTCAGTGCTCATTGTTGCTAAATTCACAGCACCGCCGGGCACTTCACCTGGATTAGATTCCCATTTCCATGAGTTTTGCTGAGATAAAGCTAGTTTTAGCCGACAGGATGGAGAGAACTGGCATCTTAGCATTGGAAATAGATTCTCACATGTCTTATTGACATAAAAAAGATTGGATGCATGAGATAAACCGAGTAAGTAAACAGCTGGGAGAGCACCACTGATTTTTATGTCCCGCCCTTCCTTGACTTTGATTGGCTAGCAAGAGAAAAAGTAATGGCTTGATGATACCGCACTTGATCATGAACTTGGGGAGTGCTCTGGCTACTGACAAAAAAAAAAAAAAAGTCTCCACCAGTGCATAGTGCTCTGAACGCTGAAGCTAATAGGGTTTGGTGATGAATGATTTAAATCACATAGCAGCTGAGTATGACAGAAGAAGAAAGAGAGTGAGATTTCTTGTACCGTCTTTTTAGTCATGGTTTTTGTAAGTGCACGGTTAAAATGTTTGAAAACACATGAAGGTCATCAACAATAAATGAAGAATAGCTAAATAGCTGCATTTGCTACTATGGTATCCGCAGTGTTGGGGAGTATTCATTCATTCATTCAGTATCTGAACTGCTTATTCCCAACTGGGGTCGTGGGGGGACCGGAGCTTATCCTGGGAACTTCCAGAATAACACACACGCAGAACACACACACTCACACCTTATGCCCCATAAGGTGTGAGTGTGTGTGTTCTGCGTGTGTGTTATTCTGGAAGTTCCCAGGATAAGCTCCGGTCCCCCCACGACCCCAGTTGGGAATAAGCAGTTCAGATACTGAATGAATGAATGAATACTCCCCAACACTGCGGATACCATAGTAGCAAATGCAGCTATTTAGCTATTCTTCATTTATTGTTGATGACCTTCATGTGTTTTCAAACATTTTAACCGTGCACTTACAAAAACCATGACTAAAAAGACGGTACAAGAAATCTCACTCTCTTTCTTCTTCTGTCATACTCAGCTGCTATGTGATTTAAATCATTCATCACCACCAAAGTCTCATTTCCTGTTGTCTTACAATGCAAATGAATGTTCTCTCATTTACTGCACGCTCTCATATGGTCTGGCTCAGGGCCTGACACTGCCCAAATTAAAATTGTTCCCTAAACATTTGTCTTCCGTTCCACTGGGCTTTCCTCAATTTCCAAATTAATGATTTCATTCTCAAAAAACAACAGACCAAACATTAATAATAACATAATTAATTTTATGCAGCATAATAATTTTGAATTGGCCACAATGTTGCAATGTGTTTAATTAATTGTTCCTCCATTAACATATAATACCCTGGATACATGTCAATATCTCTAACAGTGTAGATAGTGTTACCTCAACTTTTATTGTACACTGATCTCATCTCTTAAAGTAAATGGATGTCTCTGACCGGCAGTTCAGGAGTTTGTTCCTAACTGATGGTCAGCTAATAAATGTTTGCTTAATATGCCAAGGTCATGGCTAAAGTACCGGGCGTAGCCTTCGTCTCAACCTGATGCTGTGCTCCTTTATGGTGACATATTAAACTGATTAAAGATGTAGACGCCCTGTCTGAACACAGCATAAATGTTATAAATATGTTTGCCTTCAGTTAAGTGCAACAACTTAACCACTCAGGTGATGGTGGTCTACTGGTTAGGATATGTGCCTGTAGACCAAGGGGTCAGGGGTTCGAATCCTTTCTTCAGCACTACATCATTGGCTCCCTGATCCTGACTCAAAGTTACTCCCTGGAGATTGTCCCTGGTAATTAGGAAATGAAACTCACCCTGGATAAGAGCTAAATGCTGTAAATGTAAAAAGGAATCACTGTAAATTTACAGTATAATACTATAATTGTCATAGGCTCTTGTGAAGGTCCCTGACCCATGTGTTGCCATGGTTCACCATGCTATTCCTGAGGAGAGCTGCCTGGACACTGCTGCACCCAGAACTTTCTCTACCAGATATAATGGACTGTACTTTAATGACTGAACTCTCACCTAGATTCTATAGAGACCTCACCATCTGGAACCAGCAGGGACTTCTTGGACTAATTGTTAACTTGGTGAAAGTGAAAGTGAGTGGTTATGTGTCATTGTGAACACACCACAACATCGGCAGCGCCCAGAGAGCAGTGCTTGGGGATGGTACTGAGTACCTCAGTGGTAACTTTACTGGTCTTAATCCAGTCGCACAAAGGAGGATGGAATCTCCTTCTAGGTCTTAGTTCCTCTCAAGGTTTCTTACTGATTACTATAGAGGGACTTTTCCTTGTTAGCTTGTTAGAGGCTAGGCCCAGTTATATGAAAGTGCTTTGTGACAATGTCTGCTGTAATTGAAACTGAAATTGAGTGATTATTTGTTATTGTGAATACAGCACAGAAATGGTCAATTGTGTTAGTACTAATTTCCAAATATCAGAAATCATGTGTTTAAACCATCCATTTAGATTTCTCCTCTACTTCCACATCACAGTAGGGTACATTTGAATAACTCCACCCTCCTATCTGAGAAGCTCCGCTCACCAGGTAGAACTGCTAGCACTTCCTGATCCGCCATGTTTTCTCGTAAGTGCTAGCGTAGAAACTGAAATGAAGAAGTCTATCGGCTGAGTGTTGTGTTGAACATATCTGGTTGTATGGATGGTCTGTTAGCAGCAGCCATGTGGATTATTTTCACGTGAGGTAAACTCTTGCAGCCCTGTCTACACCCCATGTCCTAAGTGGAGCATGCGTGGGCAGCAGCAGCTAGTTTGCATTTAGGAATACTGATGAGAAACAGCCTGTTCTGAAAGGGACTGAAATACAGGAGTAAAAAGTAGGTGAAAATGCCTGATCTGGCAAATTCAATGAGGTAAGTATGAAGCAGCCTCATAAGGCTGTATAGAAATGGTCCAAAACAAAATAAAAGCAGGATAAAAAACAAAAGTGTAAATGTAATGGATGAGTGAGGCAGAGAGGCAGTTGTGTCCATAGTCAGTGGATTTACCTGCTGTGAAGTGCAGGTGGAACGTTTGCTAAAAAGCGTGCAATGAGGGATGGTGGTTGTGGTGAAGGCAGCTGCAGAGCAAATGAGGAAGCCCTCGAGATCATCTGTGTGATTTCTTTTCCTCTCTCCACTCCAGTTTTCCTCGAGGGGGAAAAGGAAATGGAGATCGTCTTTTCATTGAGCCAGCTGCACGCCTATTGACAACTCATCATTTCTCCCCAAAAAAACATTAGAGAGTGGGCGTGCCAGTCTTTTAAATGTTTTAAACCCGGTTAAACAGGCATCACATTAATTATGCAGCACAGCTGCGGATGGGAGATTTAAAGGGCCGCAGACGCTTCAAAAACGTGAAATATTCACAAGCTAACAGTATTGTATAGTTTTTGTCTCAGCGTGACACCATGGTCCTTTTTTATGGAGACATATTAATCTGATTAAAGATGTAGATGCTCTGTCAAAACACTGTCTGAATGTTCTACACTAAATATGGTCCTCTTCGATTAAGCACTGACCGTCTTTAGGACACCGAGCATGCTGTATGTGGTTTTAATAGCACAATACTGTAATTGCAAAATGCAGTGTCACTGTAAAAAGAGTTCATATTTACAGTTTTACCGTCATTTTTATAGTATTGTGCTGTGTTGTATGCAAATATTCATCTTTTTTACTCCTAATTAAATCATTTCTTTTGAAGTGCAATTTAAAATAATCTACATTCCACTTCTTAGCTACGTTTACCTATTCTGGGGTGCGTTTCTCGAAAGCACAGTTGCTAATATATTGCTAACTACATTAGAAACACTATGTTAGTTGCTAATGTACACTATGTTAGTTGCTAATGTACTTAGCAACTATGCTGTTGGGAAACACACCCCAGATCTTTAAGCCTATGACTGAGCGCAATTTAGATCAAACTGTTACTACAAAGGGGTAAGGTGGTGCAGTGGTTAGCGCTGCCGCCTCACAGCGAGAAGGTCCTGGGTTCGATCCCTGAGTTTGCTGTAGGGCTGTGACCCTGGTTGAGATGAAGTGGTTCTGATAATGAATGAATGAATGAATGACTTTTAAGGTTACAAATGTTTGAAATGCAAACAACATAAAATAGAGAGGATTCACATGTTAGGATTTCACAGTTCACTCCTGATTTATGTTTGCAGTAGATTTATAGCCTTTCTTTAAAAAATGTTATGAAAGTACAGTACGTAACATACTGTAGGGAACTAACTGTACATTCACACATTTTTCCTGCAAGATTTCTTTTTCAGTAATAACTCATGACACCTGTGGTAATGGCTTATGTTTTTGAACTTTATCGGTTTTGATTGAATGTGGGGCAACAGTGCTGCACCGTCTGTTCTACTTTTATGAGATGAATGAATCAAAATCTTCACAACGGCCACGTAATCTCTTGAATGGATGTTATTCGACTAGATGTTTTGAACAAAGCCATTTGTCAAAGACAGATAATCTTAATGTTGTAATTTTGGTTTGTCTTATCTGATCTGTTCTACGACAGCTGCTCTAGACGCATCAATTCCTTCTTTATTGCAAATACTTTCCCACCTGCATCTCTCTCTCCCTCTCACAATGTCTTTCTCCCTTTTCTTTCTGTCCAAATGAGATAAGCAGTGCTGGCCAGTTGCACCGCTAGATTTATGTGCCGTGCTGTGAGTCTGTATGATACCAAAATGATGTGAAATTTAAAGTATTATGCAGCTTATTAATGGAGAATTTCACATATATCAAGACATGCTTGAAAAGGTATCTGACAACACAGGATATCTTGTTAAATATAGCACTCATTCTTTCTCTGAAACAGAAAAAAATACCACACATTACAGATATATTCTCTAAATACACTGACTAAGACATAACGTCACATCATTTAAACCTATCATTAGTGGTAGTTTTATGAGCTGGGTTGGAATGATACTAAAATGACAAGCAAACAACCTGAATTTAAAGCAGGTAAAGCATACTTTTAGGAGTATTAAACCTATATCAAGACAAGTTTGAAAAGTAAAAACATCTCACAATGCTGCATATCTTTTAAAATTTAATGGACTTTGGCATTTGTGTGATTTGTTCCCTATAATTTGGCTTTGAAACACCAAAATCATAGAAAAAATACATGCTCTAACACTGAGACAACTGAAATGTGTTGATCACTGGAGAGAGTGGGGCATGAAGGGAGATGTGTATATCCTGGCAGAATCCCAATGTATCATACTGCATACATTACTACATTTGCCTACTGTGCGAAAAGTGAAATATTTTAAAATGTTGTCGTATCGCTATCGTCATTGTAAATCGCAAGTCGACCCATTGTAACTCAGAGACCATCTGCATTCCCTAAATACACTATCTATGCCCTGGGGCAGTTGGTAGCATAACTGTCAAGAAGAGGGCTCCATGATCAGAGGGTCGCCGTTTCAATTTTCAGACTAGTATGGACTATGAGCAAGGTAACATCCCCTGCTGCTGCCAAAAAACTGCCCATTACTCTTACACAGATGAGGTCACATTTGGTTTTGGTGCACTGTGTGCTGTACTGTGTTCATAATGACAAATAATTCATTCATTCATTTATTCATTATCCGAACCGCTTAATCCCAACTGGGGTCGCAGAGAAACCAGAGCCTATCCCGGGAACTTAGGGGTGCAAGACGGGAACAAACCCTGGCGCCAACACACTGCAGGGCACACCTTAGAGGGCCAATTTAGATTCACAGTTTTGGACTGTGGGAGGAAACTAAAGCACCCGGAGGAAACCCACGCGAACATGAGGAGAGCACGCAAACTCCACACAGAAAGGCCCTACGACCGAACCCAGGATCTTCTCACTGTGAGGTGGCAGCACTAACCACTGCGCCACCATGCAGCACATGGCAAATAATCACTCACTTACAGTAAATCAATATTAGGGCTATTTTTTTTTATTTGCACTGCTATACATATTTTTTACTCTCAGTAAGTACCTTTGGTAATGCACTTTAGTCCCCGACTAGTCTTAATCTATGTTTCAGAAACTAGCCCTTAATGTCTTAACACCAACCACCACTTGTATTTAGCAACGTGTTCAGCAATAAACATCTAAGATATTATAGTTGCTACTTATCATCAGTGCTAGTTTTATGAGCTGTATGATTCCAAAATTATACCTTTGAGTGTGTAAAGACTCTGAAAACCCATTCTTCCTGTACTTCCATGTGGGAGACAAATGAGATTAGCCGTGCTGGCCAGTTGCACTGCGAGCACAGAAGGATGAGAAAACTATAAAGCCTGAGTTCTGTTCTTCTTCTGCTGTTCGAGCAGGAATACATTTACACAACGTCTACCCATGTAGCTGGATATAGGACATGGAATCTCTCTCTCTCTCTCCCTCTCTCTCTCTCCCTCTCTATTACATTCCCGTTCTAGGATTTGTGTGACAGAACACACTAACAGAACAACTTCCACACTGTTGTTTCCCGTCAGTCATGCTGGTGTAACACTGCTGCCGCCTGGCAGGGTTATTTGTAAGATCTGAGGTATTCATCACGTGACTGTGTATTGTGTTATACATGTGTGAAATAGAGGGAGATGGTATTTGGGAGAACTGGTGCAAAGAAATGGTAGCGTTGAGTGTGAATTTAAAGAATCCTTCCAAAAACATAATTTTAAAGCTTTCTTAAAGGAGTATTCCACCTAATAATAAAAATCTTACTGCACTTAAATATGGCAGCTATTTTCTCTGAAATACAAAATGCTAGAAATCTTTTATATTGTATTAAATCTTATACTGTATGTAATTCTAGATTCATTCATTACCTGAACTGCTTAATGCCAACTGGGGTCGCGCAGGGACCACAGCCTATTCCAGGAACTTAGGGGCGCAAGGCGGAGACCAACCCGCCTGCAAACTCCACATAGAAAGGCCTTACGGCCAACCCGGGGATTGAACCCATGACCTTCTTGCTGTGAGGTGGCAGCGCTAACCACTGTGCCACCGTACCTCCTGCTCATTACACTATTGGCCAATTTCCCAGTCGAGGATTAAGCCTAGTCCTAGACTAGCTTTAAGTTTGAATGCTAAACCTCCATTGGTACTCAGTGTTGGGAAGGTTACTTTTAAAATGTATTCCACTACAGATTACAGAATACATGCCCCAAAATGTAGTTTGTAACGTATTCCGTTAAGTTACTCAATGTGAGTAATGTATTCTGAATACTTTGGATTACTTAATATATTGTCATGCTTTTTACAACTACATGAATGTAGCAATCACATCCTGCAAATTCTTGTTTGTTTTTCTCTACCAGTTGGCTGTTAAGCCCAAATCTCCCTGAACAGACAATATATTTACTGTAGGTAGAGGAGGAAAGACGAAATTTCCGAGTAAGAAATGCATTCCTGCCCGGGCACTGCTGGCTCTGTTGTGCTGACTCCGGGTCCATCATGTAACTGACGCCACCAACATTAACAAGACGCTTACATTAGAGCCTCTTATTGCGTGTTTTGTTTGGGTTTCCGGCAATGCGTGGAATTACCAAAACTAGAGAGGGGATAGCCTAACATTTGAAACAGGAAAAGACTGCCGTGTAATCCATTTATGTCAACAAAGTAACTGTATTCTAATTGTCACCTATTTAAACGGTAACTGTAACGGAATACAGTTACTCATATTTTGTATTCTAAATACGTAACGCCGCTACATGTATTCCGTTACTCCCCAACACCGTTGGTACTACAATTTATTCCAAGACTAGGCTTAATCCATGAGCAAGAAACCAGCTCTATTTGATTAATACACATCATTAGTTGTACTTTTATGAGCAGCACCGAAAAAATTATATCTGTAGCATGAAAATGTTTTGAATTTTAAAATTCTTTCTAAAAATCCTCATTTTTGCATCTTTCTTCTTGGAGTTTTCCAGCTAGATCAAGACACATTTAAAAAGTAAAATACCTCACTGCATTGTATACATTAATAAATATAGCAAATACTCTTCCATAAAAGACAGTTATCTTAAATATATTCTCTAAATACACCAGCGAAGACCTTTTAATTACTTCCTATCATTAGTCCAAGTTTCATGAGCCGTGCTGGGAGAGGGTATAATATACGTTTTATCTATTTGGGGAAGAAGACACGAGTCTTCCTTCGGGTTGACGGCAAGGGCTGCAGCTTACTGTAATGTGCTTAATCCAGCCGGTGTTCTGATGGACCAACAGATGGTGAAAAAGGACAGATTATCCTTACTATTTGACAGACAGGAAGGCTTTTTGCATGCTGGATTTTTTAGCAGAGTGAGTTTCGACAGTCACAACATTGACAGTGCCGTGTGGAGCCGTATCCAGCGGGGGGATCATGACGCAAGATTATCTAATCATATACATAGTTACACAAGTACAAGAGTGAAATGCACTCTGATTGGTTGCTAAAACTATGCAAATTTAAGTAGAATTTAATTGAAAATGAAAAATATAAATATACATCAAAATGTGTGCCTAAAAATAGACATTAAGATAAACAGTAACCGCACATCAGCATATCATGAAATATGTGCTCGATAAAGTGCAGTGTGCCTTTTTGTTGAGTGATGGGCATAAAAGCATGCAAGTCATTAACAGCAGGTGGGTGATAGATAGGGGTGTAATGATATAAATCGATACATTGATTTAATGATCAACAAGCCCATAGCATTGATCCAAAATTAAAACATTGATGACCACGTCATGCATATTGTGGGGTCCCTCACCAAGCAAGAGCAGTGACATCAGCTAGTTTAGTCACAATTTTTAATAAGGACCCAGTAAGGTGAAAACACTTGGTTTGGTAGCATGTGAAATGTGTCAAAAAAGTGTGTCTGAAAAGATGTTGATCTTGAATTATCTGATGTTGACGCTGGATTCTGACCCTCGGTCTCGTCTCGCGTAACCACCTCTGTTCCCCCGCCCTCGCCTCTGGATCTCGTGGTAATTTTCCGGCTCTGTTCTGAGCTGGCCTTGCTTCTCCCCACGCTGCTGGCAGTGACTCCAGCATATGAGCCAGCAGTGACGCATGATTTCACCTTCCTCATCCTCACACGAGATGAGGCCAGTTCTCTGACCCACTCTCTCCTCCATCCAGAGTGGCTTTTCTGCATGCAATAGGTGATGTAACAATATGACTGATGGCGAGGATGAGCTCTGTTTTGTTGGGCAAGCTTAAGCAGTAATTTTTGAGCTACAAGCCTATTATGATTAACAGTAGCTAAGATTATTTGTCACTGTGAACATACCACAACACAGCAGTGCGAAGCTGACATGGGCAACACCCGGGGGGGTGGGGGTGGGGGGTCAGTGCTTGGGGACAGTACTTTGCTCATGTATACCTCAGTGGCATCTCTACGAGTCTGGGATTCGAACCTGCGACCTTTTTGATCACGGGGTGACGCCCTAACCGTTACACAGCTATTTCACAGCCATGGATTCCTGCTTTTGTCTTCGCCAAGATGGACTCCATCCTCTGGCTCCCAAGAGCCACACAGCTCACAGCTGCCAAGAGAGCACTGTGATGCAAGAGTGTGAACTGTGTGGTCATTTCAATACCAATTAGAAACACCTGGTTACAGCATTTTTAAAGTATCTTTACTGCTGAATAATGAGGTTTGCAGTGTCACTAATTTTAGTTTCTGTTTTAGTTACTACTCCACACTGCCAATGTGCATTCATACTCTCCAACTACACACACACACACACACACAGTTTAGCTATTTAATTGATCTCAGCTGGCTGATGGCTGTGTAAGAGAGTATAGCTGTGTGTGTGTGCGTACCATTTGTAGCATGAACCAACCATTGAGAGGATCAAATGTCAAGTGAAAAAGCAAACATATTGTGTAGCCCAGCAGAAGGCCATTCATGGAGTAAACCACTTGCATTATACCACGTTGCCAAAAAGAAAGAAAGAAAGAAAGAAAGAAAGAAAAGAAGATTATCAGTTACCCATGTTACTTCTTTCATTTACTTCTCAAAACAATAACTTTAAATGATAATTTATGCATCATTTTATGTTTTTGTTTTGGATTTAATATGTTTACTACAAATTGTTTATTCTTCCAGGGGAAGACCTTTAGGGTGGGGAAACATGTTTTTGTAATAGAAAGAAAGACAAAAAGTTGTTCAGTTGTTATTATATTTGTCGCTTTATTGGTTTATTACTACATATTGTATAGCCCAGCAAAAGGTCCTTCATAGGATAACGCATATTTTATATTATACAACACTGTCATGAATAAACAAATAATAAATAATCCTAAATTTTGTGTTCCTCTGCAAATGGCTCTTCATATGGAAAAATGCATTTTTATATTTTATATTGAAAGAAAGAAAGAGTCTGATTTATTGATTTATTACATGTAAATGTACAGTTACACATCCAGTGTGTGTGTGTATGAGAGAGAGAGAGTGGGAGACAGAGAGAGAGAGAAGGTGCTGTGCTTCTTTACTCGGCCAGCTGATTTATGTGAAATATTTCCTTGTACTCTGCCACCAGCTCTGTGGGAAAGTCGGGTACCACTCTGTTTGGATTTCACATTAAGCCTCTTTAATGTGATTTAGGAAATCAGATTTGCGTCCATTATTCAGGGTTCAGGCCTGATAGACCACCATTCATAGCTGCCTGAGCTGTAATGTGTTTTCTTGTTGAGACAAGGCTCTTGAATGCATTCGGCTTTTCGTGCAGACTGCAGTGGATTTTACCAAGTTGGATGTGCAATACGCATAGTAGGGACTCCTTGAGCTTTAGTGATTCCACTGACAGTATCACAGGAACATGACTTGGTTGGTTAATAATGTTAACATGCTTTCAAAATAATAAGTCACACAATTTTAACTAATGAGTTTGTCAGCGAATGTAACTTGGGCTAGGTTTAAGAGTGAATGTGTTAAATTGCCACTCACACTGTTCAAAATGTGTTTGTTTCAACTTAAATTTTTAAGTGAAATCAAACTGGATATAGTAATAATTTCAACTCATTATTTTAGATCTAAAATTATATTAGTTCTGGCTTTGTGAATATTAAGTGAGTGAAATTTAAGTGCTTATTTGTCATTGTGAATGCAGCACAGCACACAGTACACCACCACAAAATGTGGCATCTGCAATTGACCCATCCGTGAAGGAGCAGTGGACAGCCTCGACAGTATCCAAGTGCTTGGGGACAGTATCTTGCTCTTGAGTACCTCAGTTGTACCTTTACTGGTACAGGACTTGAACCAGCAACCTTCGGAACACACAGCCAACTTCCTAACTATTATTCTTCCAGCTACTCCATATCATCACTGTATATTATACATTAAATAATTGTGTTGCTCTCTGTAAGAAATCCACATTTGGAGTTTCACTTTATATCCTACATGAATGTTCATATATATTCACTAACACATTAGCACATATTAACATAACTCATAAACTCATATTCGAAACAACATACATTATTGTTTTAAGTTGAAAACGGTTGTCAATGTGACCTAACTGTTCTTATAATTTTTTCACCATTTAGAGAACATGTTGCCTGATTTTATTTTCTCAGTGAGCTGAACTGTGAGGATGATGCTCGACTAGTGAACCTGAGCAGGACAAAGATGCATGTGATTATCTCTGTAATTGCAGTAAAGTATGAGTTGATGGCTTAATTGCAGGGTAAAGGTAATCTGTAAATGAGGAGGTAATTAGGAGATGACACCCATGTTTTTTCTCTGCCAGAGTTACTTGGATGGGGCACACAGCGTTCTCTAGAACTCTCATAACGCACAAGTACACGCTGATCAACCATAACATTATGATCATCAACCCTTTAAAGGTACCATAGTATATATTGTTTCAACAAGTTAAAATACGTCTATGAGTTCCACTTAACACGTCTCTGAAGTAGTTTTCTGTAAATCCCTCTCAGATTAGGCATTTTCACCTGCTTTTTACTCCTCTTTTTCAGTACCTTTCAGAACAGGCTGTTTCTCATTAGCATTCATAAATGCAAATGAGCCGCTGCTGCCCACACACGCCCCCACTCCGGAACTGGGGTGTAGACAGCACGGCCAGAGTTTACCTCACGTGAAAATAATCCACACGGCTGCTGCTAACAGAACATTCACACAGTCATACATGTTCAACACAACACTCCGCCTATCAAACCTACCGTGTGTGTAGAGGCAGTACAGACCCAAATGGATGTCCAAAGAACAGAAAAAGTGATTTTTTTTTCATAATGTGGAATCTTTAACTTCAGAGAGAAAATGTATGTTTGCTGCATAATATAGGTAACTCACTGCAGGATGTCATTGTAACCAGGTGATTATGTTGATCAATGTACATACAGTTATAAAGAATGGGAAAAAGGCCTGAGATGTAATGTTTAGACACTGACAGTACGTTTAAAAAGAACAAAAATTTGATAAATTGGCAGAAAATTTATCTAGCCTAGTTAAAATAAGCAAATAAATGTTATAATAAAAGATTACAGATTAGAAATTTTTCTCTCTTTAAAATTTTCAACAACCATGTCTTTCTGATTTTTCTGATTCACAAAAGTGGCATAAATTATGCTACTGTGAGCATTGTCATTGCATCACAGTGTGCTCTTGGGAGCTGCAAAATGGAGTTGGAGGACAGAGTCCTCTTTGCCAAAGGTTGAAGTAAGAATCCATGGCCATATTTATCAAAATGTGTAACTGAAAGGCAAAAAAATATTAATACACTCTCTACCTCCAAAACATCCCTGAAATCATATAATGATTTGATAGTACAATGTTTAAAAAGTATAGATTTTCATATTACCTTCAGCACCATGTTTTACATTTTTAACTAGTTTGTTTAAGATTATCCTGCATCAGAAATATTAATTATTATTGCATGAAATCGCTACTTTTCCTCTGAAGCTTGTGGTGTAGCTAAATGGAAGTGAACACGAAAGTTCAAACAAGGAGACCTAATGAGCAGCGGCGCGCCCAATCGCATAACTCCTAGTCTGTATATAAGCAGTAACACTGGCCCTCTTCTTTGCCATTACAGCCATTCCGGTTTCGCCCGCCTCCTCCCCTCCATCACCTCCGGCTTCCCGCCTTGGTACAGGGCAGGCTCCTTCACCTTCCTGCCTGGTTTACCAGCCAGATCTGCCGGCTTCAAAGACAAGGGAATCAACGACCAAGCGACGGGCTCCCTCCAAACTGTCACATACACACTAAAACGCCAACCTGTTTTTTCTCAATAAAATGTATCTTACCTTCCTAATCCGAATGGTCTCCTTGGTTGAACTACTATATTAAAACAGGAGCTTGACTGAAGCTTAGCTACTTTTAATAATAAATAGTGTATAATAACAGACCTGCAAAGACAACTGTCAGGCTTTAAAACTGTGTGAAAGGAAGAGAAACTGCATGTAAAAATGTGGTCAGTGCTGCTCCTAAAATGAGAGATGAATGTGACATGACGCATGGGAGGCAGGTCTAAATAGACGAGACTGCAGGAGCTGGAGGCCGACTGACAGCAGGAGGTGTTGGGAAGGGAAATCGATAGTGGCGACCAGCTGCCTCTTGAGAATCGTCCAAGTGACACACACACACACACACTAACACACAAGGTCCCCTGGCGCCGGCGGCGCGCCCCGGCACACTCATAATGTGAGAGGACAATTAGTTTCAGAACAGATGTGGTGCAGTGTACAGTCTTGTCTGCTAAATCAGAGACAATTGGCTGACTGGTAGGTGAGTCCTGTTTAAACTTAGTTTCCTATTAATAGGGTTTGAAATTTGTTACCATTTTTTTACTTCAACATTATTTTATATATTGCTAAAAATATATGTTTATTATCAAAAAGAAATGTGCTTTTGGGGGAAACGGCAATCATGTCATTGTTTGGAGCTTGTAAATGAGCTTACTGAATAGTGCAATGGCTTACTGGTGAGAAATGTGGTAGTTTGGTGTGACAGTGTTCGGCACAATGTTTGTCATTGTGAACACACCACAGCACGACACCACAATATGTGACATCTGTATTTAACCAACCAGGAGCTATATGTATGATTCTAAAATATATGATTCTGAGGCGAAACAGACAGAACTAACACCTTAAAGTGTAACTTATGCCCAGTGTTTGGAGGAACGTTACAAATGTAGCTCAATTACAGTATTATATAACTATAATGCCAAAGACAAAGTCAAAGTAAACTTTATTGTAATCTCTGTTATATACTGTAGATGTACACAGAGAGATGAGATGACATGGCTCCAGTTTTAACAGTGCACAGAACAAAGAACAAGGAAAAATGCAGTATAAACACTGAATTCGCTGGAGCGCTGTTAGCCGCTGGCTGCTCGTGGTGCCGCTGGGGGTCCCAGAACAAGAACTGACAAGAACTGGAAACCAAAACCAATCAAGACTACCAGACGCATGTTGCGCTGCATAATAATTTAGTATTATAACTTGTAAATACATTGTTTGACGCAATAATATCGGTTTAAGCAAAAAAAAGCTCTTCTCTAAAGGAATCCCGGTGTCCAGAAACACAATGCTGCTCACTAACACCTAAAGCGTATTTGACTGAAATCTAACATTTCTGTTTTTGGAATGGGTCGGACGGATGGAGGCTGAGGGATGGAGTGACGGGCTGGAGTTAACAGAAGTAAAAGTCTGGATGTGTCACCATGGCGACAGTGTCCCCTCGCATGAGCCCCTCTCGCTATCGCACACTGAAGCTGTCTCAATCCATAACGGTAAACGACAGTCTGTGCAACACACACACACAATTCTTTTACCTATCTAAAGGGGGGTGGGGGCTCCATTTTAACATTACGCTGGGCTTAGTTGTGGCCTGCAATCGTCAAATCAGCCATCAGATTGCGACAGTGGGAAGAAGAGTGGAGTAGAAGATACAAATCGAATGCATTATTGATGGCGGTGTAATGCACCGGAAAACCACGAGCCGTAAATTTCCCCCCATGACCAGGATGTCAGTACATTGAGCAGACTTGCTCTGCTACCTAGGCACAGCCTCGGCGTTGGGGAAGAGTGATAATTTTATTTATTACGCCCACCAAACCATGAACATGGTGAAATGGCAGTCATTGCTAACATGCTATTTTCATAGCAACATACATGAAAACTTTAACAGTGAACAATAAAATGTCGTGTTTTTCTATTTATAAGTACAAAGAATGTTAAAAATGCTGTACTTTCACGCAGACACAAAGTTGCAAATGCCACTGGTCAATGAAGTTTAGCTTCAATTATGCTTATTTTTTAACAGTTTTTGGTTTTGCAAGGTATTGTAGCAAGATATTTAAGGTGTGGTGGGCATATTGTTGCTAATTTAATTTTTGAATGAATTTTTCTTACAAGGAAAGGGATATATATATTAGGGGTGTAATGATTTGAGTTAATTTCGTCAGACGAGACAAGACGAAATGTGTTCGTCAACGACCCTCTTTCCCACGACTAAGACGAGACGATGACGAGACTGCACCAATGTTCTAAAAATACTGACTAAGACTGTGTTAATGTGCCTTATTGTTTACAAATAAAAACTAGACAAAAAATGTTTTGCATGAAATAAAAACGAAACAAAAACTCCCTCCTCGTTTTCGTCTACACAAGAGACCACCAGACCCCCCGTCATGTGTTTGTGCCAGCAGTTCGTCTACGTCGTGTTCCTGCGCCCCTCCGGCCGCAAAACTACATGCAACTACTTGTGCCAGAGGTTATTATTACATTTAATCAATATTTTAGCGGTGTGGAACACAATTCAACTGGAATGATAAACAAAAATCATCTCTGAAATAAAAAATAAAAAAGACTAAAATGTTTTAACGTAAGCTTGACTAAAATACCTTGAGTTTTCGTTTGACTAAAACTAGACTAAAATGTTGAGACTTTTAGACGACTAAAACATGACTAACAAAAACTGATATGTGAATGACCAAATATGACTAAGACTAATAAGGAACTTTGACACAAGACTAAGACTAAGACTAAATCAAAAAATAGGTGACAAAATTAACACTAGTAATGATACATTGAAACAATGATTGATAAGCTCAGAAACTTTACACATTGGAACATTACTTTATATTGAACATTGGGTCTATTTTTGTTAAAAGAGAAGAAGCCAAATTAAGTTATTGTTGCTTGTTATGATGTGCTATGAATTGATGTTATTGTGCTAAATCAATATGTGATACTGTCTCATGTCTGACTCTTAAACTGAACCGAATTGAAATCACAATAGCAGTCTTTGTGATATCAGCAGACGTTGTATCGTTGTTTGTTGGATCGATATAATATTGTATTATGATGAAAATTGTGATTTACACCGCTAATAAATATGCAGTCAGGTCCTCACTTCTGACCTCGCCTCGGTAAGACAACGAGACTCCACTACATTAAGTATGCATTGACTTAGGCATCAACATAAATCACAAACCAGCATGAAATAATTATATTGTATTTTCATATAAATTAGTCTGAGATAATGACTTCTCTTGCCTCATTCCATGCCAAATCCTTTTCCTCGCAGCACTGGCTCCCAGCCCAGAGCAATGCAAACACAGTATAGCCCATTCCTCCAGGTCAGCAGTTCCTACTTATTTGTCTTTGAACAACGCTGCATTTTTAAAGATTTTATTTTTTGCCCGCATTCACTTCAGCCATACAGTCTGGGCTCTGAATGCTCCTGTAATATCCACATCCAGTATGAAACATTATCCCATTGATTGGGGCAGATGTGGAGGTGCAGTCAGTAATGTATGTGTGTGTGTGTGTGTGCGTGAGAGAGAGAGAGAGAGAGAGAGAGATATTTATAGGCCGCTAGGTTCCCTTCGGTCTGATGGTTGTGTTGATGGATTGGATGTTTTTGGTCAGGCTTGCACAGAGGCCAGCGCACAGCAGGACTTCATTGTGTGCTGCATTGCAGTGGAAAATAAAAATACAGACATTAGGGCACTGTAGAGATGTGTGTGCGTGTGTGTGTGTGAGAGAGAGAGTGCGTGCTTGTAGGTGTGTGTTTGTGCATGCTTTAATACTCGCACACCTACTTGTTTGCAAGCACATGGTATGTCAGGGTTAGTGTGTGTATGAATATTTGCCTTCACCTTTGTTCACCTTCAGTGTATCAGGGTGTGTGTGTGTGTGCATTAATACTTACACACCAATTTGATTCCAAGCATGTATTGTGTTTGTAGTGTGTGTTTCTGCATGCATGAATACTGGCACACCTACTTGCTAGCAAGCACGTGGTGTGTCAGGGTTAGTGTGTGTGTATGTGTGGTGTGTGTGCACATAGGTGGCTGTGTTTGTGCATGCATGATTATTTGCATACCTTCAGTGTGTCAGTGTGTGTTTGTGCATGTGTTTTTGGGCATGCATGAATACTTGCATATCTTGCTGTGTCTGCACCAGTGTGTGTGTGTGTGTGTGTGTGTGTGTGACAGTTATGTTTGTAGGTGTGTGTTTGTGTGTACATGAAACTTGAATTTGTTTGCAAGTGTTGCGTGTCAGTGTGTGGTGTGTGTGTGTGTTTGTGTATGCATTAAAATGTGCACACAATGTTGTTTGCAAGCAGGTTGTCTCTCAGTATGAGTGTGTGTCTGTGTGTATATGTGTGTATTTGTGTGTGCATACGGTAAGTGCGTTTGAGGGTGCATATATATTGTAACACCTACTTATTCTGCGTCTTAATCAGAGCACACACAAACACACACACACACACCGCTGCTCTTTGCCCCTTACCTTCTGCTTGATATACTTACCTACTTACCGTAGCAGAACAGGACACACACCGTAACACTCCGCTGTAAAATGGCACCCTTATAAGCTACAAGCTACTGAAGATTTAAAGTATCTAAGCTGCAGCCGAGCTACTGTTTTAATACAGTAGTTAGCAATGTTGGGGAGCAGTGAACTAAAAATAGCCACTTACTTAGCTACTTTTATTCTGTAATAAAAAAAAGAAGAAGTGAAGCTACTTTTAAAATGCTGTAGCAAATTTTGACAAATAGCGATGTAGCATGGCCAAACAGCAGTGATTAGTGTTGAATTAGCAGGAGCAACAGCTGCCACACTCATTTCATCACATTGTGCTCTTGGTAGCTGCAAGATGGAGTTGGAGGATGGAGTCCATCATGGTCAATTCTGAAGTAAGAATCTGTGGATGTGAAATACCTTAAATGTACTGTAGTTAGTCACTTTTTCTCTGTAGTTTGTAGCGTAGCTAACTATATTTAACTTTTAATCATTTGTAGCTAATAGCTTGAAAAGTTACAGTTTCAAAGTAGCTTAACCAAAAGTAGTAGTTAGCTACACTACAAGCTACAGGAAAAGCTTGAAATGTCATCTAGTAATACTTAATATTTGTGTTTTAAGACAAATAATATAAATAAAAGAAAATAAATTAAATAGATGTAAAACATGATGTTACAATTAATATGAAAATCTATTATAGCAATGCCAAATGTGACCCTCCACGGCAAAACCAGTTGCTTCTCTCAAATTTTCAAAATTGAGTCATTATGTTTTCATGAAAGGGCATAAATCAACCTTCAAAACGACACCTATATCGAATAAATCGGACGGCATATGACTGAGATATCAACATTCAAAGGAGTCGGGTTTCTCCTGTCACGCCAAGTGAGAAACGGAGAAATCTGCCTTCGAAGTCGACTATCGCCGTAGCACTCACAGACGCTTGGTGCGGTCGCGGCTACGTTTGTATTTACGGTAGCCTACGCTGCATTCACAGCCACACGGATAGCCTACCTGCGTTAGGTTAACTGAACTCGGGAGACGGAGATGGATTCCGGAGAAATATCTTCACGCTAGTCAACCAGTGGATTTACCGTAAATATTGAAGTAGAGCGGTCAAAACAGAAACTTTGAACATTCTGCTGGAATTGAATTCCTCACCTCAAGAAAGTCACGTTTTTGGATGGAAAGGGTAAGTTTTTCAGCAAAATTTATTCACAACAGCACAGTATAGACCTTGCACTGTTTCAAAACACTAAAAACAAAAAATCCAAAATTTTACCCCACGCAACATAAGCGGTCGTTTTTCTCAGAAACCTCCGTAGCGACAAGCGACTGGTTTCGCCGTGCAGCGTCACAAATGTCAATAAGCTTTTAATGAAGTTTGTAGAGGTAGATAGTCATAAATGATGAATATGGCCACAGATTCTTGTTTCCATCTTGGTCAGTGTGGACTCCATCCTGCGCCTTTACGAATAGTTGAAAATATCTCATTTGTTTTTGTAATGTATTTTCTCATGCTGCATTGCTACTTTGGTAAAAGCTACCATCATTTTAAAAGCAGCTTTGCAACTGATAAGACACTGAGAAAAAGCAGTTAAGTCTGTAGTGTTGCTAATTTTAGTTAGCTACTCTCCAGCACTGGTAACACATTTACACCCTCACACACAGACACATGCACACACACTTATTTCATGCCCTCTGGATAAACACATGCTCCACACCCTGTAAGCACGCCAGCCCTCGGCACTCCTTATATTCCGCTGGTGCATTCGCACGATTGAAGGTGACAACTGTAGGAAATAGGGAGAGAGGAGTTGGGCTTTAACCTTAATCCCAGTATCATTCCTTTATTTTATTTATTTATTTATTTATTTAAAATTATCAAATTTTAACTAAACACTCAAATCGCTAAAACACATCTTTTTTTCAAAATTCAAAACCAAAATGAAAAAATGAATGTGACATTTTCCAATTTCCCATATTGTGGTCAAATTTAAAATGAAACACAAAATTCAAAAAAACACAAAAATCACAAATAAAGCAGCTTCGACACCTGACCATGTTAGAGGACATAGTGAACATAGTGAGAGCCCAGGGGTAAAAAGCATGCTGAGATTTCCAATACAATAAATATGACATGCTCAATGTTGTTTATAACACACAATCATAGTGCATTTTGTTTTTTCTGAAATGTCTGTTAAAAAAATCTATTTTTTTCAATTTGGGAACAAATGTGCAAATCTGAAAACACATTTGAAAATGGAAATGTTGTTTTGGAAATTAATATAAAAACATGTTTTGTGTTTTGTTTTTTAGTTTTAATAAAAAAAAACAACAACAACAAATGAACAAAAAATCCAAGGATTGACCTTCTTCTCACTTGTGCCACCAGTCGCACAACTCCACTCTGAATTAATCGGTAATACAGACTCATTGAGGATGGCAGTTGGCCAGAAAGTGATCGATACGGTTTCCTCTCTTAATATCATACATAACGGGGCGGGAGCTCCAGTGGGGAATTGATTGCTACCTTGTGGATGAATTAAGAGACCCGAGTGTCATTAGATGGACCTGAGAAGGATCTGCAGGGTCACTTCCCTTTTGGGACGTGCAGAATAAACGATCAGTCACGTGACCAGCGCTGTAGTAGCGGTGTAAATCACGATAAGTCTCATCACGGTACAATATTATATCGAATCAAAGGACAGCCACTCAATGTCTGCCAATATAACAAAGTCTGCTGCGATACCATTTGTATTAGAGTCAATTCAATAGCCAGCGATTGATATTACATGTTGATTTACACAATCACTTCCATTCATACTAAATCACAAAGAGCAGCTAAAATAAGATTTGACATTCTTATTCCTCAGCTACGGCCCACAGAAGCCTGTGTTATCACGCATAGTATAAGGAAACCAGCTCACATCTCTACGGCCCTGTACACACATAGCCGGGTATTTGAAAAAAAAAAAAATTCTTCTCAGTTTTCGAAAAATAACTTCGTACACATGAGCCTGTTTACAAAAATATCTCTATACACACAAATCTAGATGAATAAGTAGTCAAGAGCTGCATGTCAGCCAATCAGAATCCTGGAAAATAAGAACAAAATTACATCATGACTTTCACATCCAGTTGCTTTGTAAACAGTGGCGAATAGAGGGTGCTTCGTGTGGACAGATAGGGCAGTCGAGTTACTTTTAAACATTAGCATGTGCAAACAAGCACAAACAGCTTGAATAAGGGAGACAAGGATCGCTGCTCTGACAGTATCCATCTTCAGTCTTCAACGTAAACAAACGCTGCACACCTGACGTCTGACACAAGTTTTTGACATTGCATCAATGTTTTCTAATTTAAGATCTGTTCCTAGTTCCTAGTAGATCTGAATCTACATGAGCTGGAGAGCACTCCTACGCTAATTTTATTGCATGTCTGTTTGTGCAAAACATTAGCTTATTGGGTTTTCTTTAATGGGGTTTATTGAATTCAAAATGTCTTAACTTTCTTAAGAACAAATTTAAGAAAAATAAATGTAATAAAATATTGGGGAATTAGGCCCAGTGTTTACATTTTGGATTGATGCTATGGTAATGTTTATCATTGAATCAGTGTATTCAGTGTGTTTCGAGCTGATGCTTGACCACCTCAACCCTCCCGAGCTGATGCTGACCGACTGAACCCACACCAGGATGGAGACATCATGAAACCAACTTGGATTTGGACCCTATGGACCTCAACTGAATTAGCAGTATAATACTGAACTAATTTTAGCTTAACGTGGCTGAGAGGGTCCTGCAAGTTGCAACTCGGGATTCGAAAACATCCCTTGCACTATTTTTGTGTCTTTGCTTCTTTAAATAACTAACAATTCATCTTGAACTAATGCTTGCTGTGTATTAAATGTTCGTGTGCCCGGTAGCCCAGAGGAGGACGGGGTCCCCCTCCGAGTCTTGGTTCCTCTCAAGGTTTCTTCCTATTAGAGGGAGTTTTTCCTTGCCACTGTCGCCTCAGGCTTGCTTGTTGGGGGGTTTAGGCCGGTTTAGTGCTTTGTGACAATGTTGTTAAGAGTGCTATATAAATAAATTTGAATCTGTATTGATCATGTGTATCTTTAAAGGGGAGTATCATTTAAGGGTGATAATCTAGGGTGTAGTGTGTTTTGAAAATACAGTGATACATGTCTGGGTTTTTCATAGACATTTTCCCTTGCAATTTCACACCCTAGTGATGATTATTTCATATTTATGCACTTCTAGGGTTAGGGTTAGATGAGCATGTCAAATTTATTGTGTATTTCTGAGAAAAGTAATTTGGGAACATTATGTTATGAGTTAGAGGCCTTTAGTAAAATTCCACATCAAACATTGTCATTAGTGTACCTTATTTTCCGGGAAACAGTCACCGTTCTCTTGTTAATAAAGGCATTGTGGCACAAAAAATCAACAGACAGCAAGATAAAGAATGAGCCAGCTCAGGATAAAAGTAATTTACATAAAGAAAACACTTTTTATTATACATACAGATTTCAGTATAATAATCATATATATGTATATAATACCAGTACGTCAAAAATAATAATTATAGTTATTATATTTAAAAAACTAAGCAGATAAACTACTCTTTACCTTTTTTAAAAACATAAAAGTTTTTTATATATTAATATTGGTTTCTGTCTCATATAATCTGTCAACAAAAATAAAAAAGATCACAGGTTAAAGAGGTTACAAAGTAGCTTTTACTGTATGTAATACTGAATTATACAGGAGCATCAATGGTTGGCGCACAGGATTCGTGATCTAAGCCTAAGAAATAAAGGGCTACCAAAAGATGGTTGTGTTCCTTCAACGCACGAACATGTGCTGTCTACTTCTCTCAAATGAAGCTTTAATAAAGCAGGAGATATTCAACCGGATCCTATGAGGGCCTACTGACTACAAGTTTTTTGAGCCAAACGTTCAGGATTTCAAACGATTCATCTGAGGTTCGCAATGGAGGCATTCTTCTCCTCCCAGCACTCCACTCCAGATCTCCGTTCCAGGATTTCAGAGATACCAGAGAATGTAGCAAGCATTCTTTTGTCTGTATTTTTGCAGAATAGAATGCAAAAGCCACAACATAAGTGAGTAGTGGTCTACCATACATCAGTCCAGGTTTTTGGGGGGACTTTTATTGCTGGTTGACGGGTGGAGTAACAGAACGTTTTTGAAAATGTTTGAGGAGAAAGTGAATCTTTTTTGCTTAGTGTCACTATGTGTTTGCCAAAGAATCTGCTCATCCACCAGCAATAAAAGTAGCATGGAAATTTTGTTGTGGCTTCTACAATCATGCTGCGGCTTTGTATTCGTATTCTGGCTTTTGCGTTCTCTAGAGCCATACAAGGCACCGTACAAAAGACACAACACAAGTTCTAAATGCAAAAGCCACATCAGAAATTAAAAAGCCACAAAATTAATGCAAAAAAAAAACAATGTAAGCCAGCAGCGGTTTGTCTATATTACTAGGGAAATTACGGACAAATTAACAAAGGTATTGAAGTGAGTGAAACTTTTACTGGTATCGCTAATATGTTAATACAATAAAACATCTCAGAGGAACATTGACCAATAACTGCTGTTCGCTTCCATTGTTTTCTTTGCATTTGCTTTATCGTTTTTGCATTTCTGTAGCAGCTTTTGCATCAAGTGGTTGCTTTTGGCCTTTTCGTTGTGGCTTTTGCATTCTGTTGAAGTGTATTTGTGCCTTCTGTGTTTTCAGATTACAATTTTGCTGGTTATGTAATGAACTTACAACCTCTGACTTTTCTCGTCTGCCTCAAACCCTACTTATTTTGCTTTCACAAAAAGACAAAGAGAGAAACGGAACTCCAAATTCCAAATTTTAGGTCCTTCCATATGAACATTTTAAGCATGCACATAAATGCACTAATCAGATCCTCTCTTGGCTAAACAATGTAGACACAAGGCCCTGTAAGCTCTAACTGATTGTGTGTCTGTGCGCATGTGTGTGTGTGTGCGTATCTGTACTATTGTCTATCGGGGGAGATGTTCACAGAAGCACCAAGGCAGAAGCAAGGTATGAAGGTATTTTTTGTATGGACCAGGACACTGGTGTGTAGATCATCTTTAGTAAAGTCCTCAATATGTATTTATATATGTATTCATGCCCCTCTGGAATGGTCCATTGTCACAGACTGAGAGGGGAGGGTGCAATTAAGGCTGGCTTTGTGCTTCCAAAAAAGCATTTTGATCAGACATGAAATATCACCAACCACATGGTTCGCATCATAACACACAGGCCTAGCCATGGTTTTAGGAGTTCTGTTCTCTTCTCTTGATTTGGGTGGCTCTACCTGCTCGCCTTACACACGTTTTGTAGCTTATATTATGGTCATAATTAACTGAAGACCACCACAGAGCTCTTAATGGAAGCAAGGCAGTGATTGCTATGGCAATACTTTTTTAAAAATATTTCCTCCAAAAACAAATGTGCAACATCTCCCATACTTTGCTAATGGATCCATGTGGAGATCTTTCCTTTCTGGTCAGAGCTTGCTCATATGTGGTTGTGTGTGTGTGGCATCTGTAAACAAAAGGGGTGATAGCCTCTGAATCCCATTTTTTGTAATTTAAGCTTCATTCAAAGGAGGTAGGTCTATTTTTGTTGGCAACATAGAGAGCATCTTTCCCAACCTGTTCCACAACTTCCATTTGGGGAGAAAGGGAGGAGTTCAATCTTTGTTCTTCAAGATTCCCACTTCCTGGTTTATGATGTGCAGGGCTCTAAACTGGGGGAAAACGGGAGACCTGAAACCAGCATGGGGTGGAGAAGACATGAGACAGGCTGCTGCACCAATTCTGTTTTCCCATTCCTTTTTCCATTTTCATCATCCTTGACGCTACTCTCTCTCTCTCTCTCTCTTTCTCTCCTCTCTCTCTCTCTTCCAGTGCAAAAGACTCCAGAGAACTGAGCCAGGAAGCCGCCTCTGGATGCAGTCAAGGCAATGGTCAAGAAGCATCAAAACTGTAATAAAAATAATCAGACTGGTTTTTAGGTGGAAAGAATCTCAGATCTGCCAGCAATCAAGCTCTGGTACATGCATAAGTAAAAATGCAGTTATCCTTCTGTTTTAGACATTAGCATTGAGTTTAGTCTGTTGATCTTCACTGGCTTTTTCCAGTTACATTTTTGTTTAATCACACAATACCTCTTTTCACTGCACTGCTTCTGGTGTCGGTTCCCAATTTCCAACCGGTGCCATGTTTTTTCAACTTAAAAAATCAGTGACAGTGCTGCAAATTCGTCTCCAAACCAGAACCCAAACTTTACTGGTCTGGAACTAAAAAGCTGTGAATGTCATGAGAGGTGGGCGGAGTACGTAAGGCAGCTTTAAATAAAGAAAATGGCAGTAAGGAAATTATGTGGGATGCTGAAGGAATGAATGCTCTTATAGCAATCTGCCCTTCACAAGAGAAATTATAACGCCCACAACGAAAGAGAAAGGTGTATGAAAGCGGTAGAACTGAAAGTTGCAGGATTTGATCGATCAGTGGAGCAAATAATCAATAGTCTATCTTTGCTCTTCTCTGAAAACAGGCAGAATGAGCTGCATTTGGATGTTTGAATATATCGGTAAAGCTTGAAGCAGCATCTGAAAACACAAACTTTTCGCTTTATGTATAATATACATATACTAGTAGGGATATTCCATTCATGGGTCCTTGGTCCCAGACCAGGTTTAGTGCCAGTTTGGAGCATATTTTGCAGCACTGGCACCCATTTGTTTTTTCAGTGGAAAATTTGGCGCCAGTTCCCAATTTGGAACCAGATTTTGGAACCAGGTTTCCCAGTTCAGAGCCAATTTTGCAGCACGTAAGCAGTGGAAAAGTAGATTATGTGCATATGTGAATGCATGTATCTGTGCCTATGCAGGTGTATGTCTCAGCAAAAATCAAGAGGGCAAACCTCTCTAATGCTTCCTTGCAGAATTATTCTGCCATCAAACATACTTCATTAAATATTAATGCTCCTACTGGGTGCACCTTTACGGACAAATGAGTGAGCTGTGTCCTAATAGTGCACACCGTTCAACAGTGGACGCACACTAAATCTACAAGTGCAGACATTCGCAAATATGTCACTTTGCATCAGCCTCATAGTTTTATTTTTGTTTTTACGAGTCTGGTCTTACCTGTCCCAAAGCTTGACACTTCTACAGGTGGAGGTGCAGCAGCCGGCAGATATCAGAGCTGTGGATGAGAAAATATGGATCTGTATTATTGCACTGCCCATAACATACACACACACACACACACACATTGTGTATAAATTTCTAAGTCAAGTTATTGAGTCAAGATCAAGTTATATCTAATAGCACAGTGAAGCGATAGTGATTCTCTACATACAATACGGTGTAAAAGTCTTGAGCCACCTCTCAATTGTGAAAGTGAGAGTTAAGATGTCATTGTGAACACACCACAGCACAGCACAACGAAATGTGACCTCTGCATTTGACCCTTTCCGTGAAGGAGCAGTGGGCAGTTAACAAGTGCAGCGCCCAGGGAGCAGTGCTTGGGGAGGGTACCTTGCTCATGAGTACCTCTGGGGTAACTTTACCGGCCCTGGATTTGAACCTGCAACCTTCTGATCACGGCGAACACCCTACCGTTATGCCACAAACTGCCCCAATTCATATAACACTTTTATCCACAGCAACTTTCATTTCCTAATTTCAGGGAGAGTTTATCCTGAGAGTTTAGGGTCTTGCCCAGTGGTGGTAGTGCTGGAGGTAGGATTCGAACCCACAACCTCTTGGTCCAGAGGCAATTATCCTTACCATTAGACCGCCACCGCCACCACATATTCATCATATTTTCCTTCAAAAAAGTCAGGTTTTCTTGTATTTTATGCAATCTTGGGACTCTTTTCCCTAGCAAAATAGCATCCGTCAAGGCTTTTACACAATACAGTTTATGAATTATATTAATGTAAAACCATCTTTTAAGTCAATTAAGCGTATGTGGATGTACAACAAATGTGGTGTTGGGGAATGTTATTTACTTATTTGCACATTTTGTAGTTTTAGTTTTATGCTATTGTTGGTTATTTGCAGGCTTTTTTGCACAAAACTCAATGTTGTGCATTGTGTTATCTTAGCAGTGACATATGGCCAAGCTTGGCAGTGTGTACAGCAGGGACGAGACTGACACTTCTCTCGTTTCACTCAGTCACGACCTGCCTGACCCCAGGAGGACTCTCTCTCTCTCCTTCCTTTTCCTGCCTTCTGTTTTTCCCATGAAGTTTAATGAAATAAAACTTGCTGTCTCACTTACACGACTTGTAAAAATACACCCAGATTTACACACCAACACACAGGTTTACTTCACTTTTCTTTCACAGACGTAATGATGGCTGTACCTAAATAACACTATGCCTGAGTGCTGGCGAAGCTACTTTTAAACGGTAGCTTTTTAATATATGGACTCCATTCTCCTCAGTTTCGCAGCTGCAAAGGGCGCGCTGTGATGCAATGCACATGTGCTTTGCTGACACGGTAGCCTATTAGATGCAACTTCTGCCAATTCAACACCAATCAAAAACAGATGGTTTTTTGTCTTTGCAAAAAGAGGAAAATTAATGCATAGATCTGCCATGCTATATTACTGTTAAAATGCTAAAAACATGGTGGCTGGAAAAGCTACAGCATTTTAAAAATAGCTTTGCTACTTTAAGTTAGCTTCTCCCCAACAAGTACATGTACTTAAGTAGATTTTTCATGTATCTTTACTTTTCTCAGGTAGTTTCTTATGGTATAAATATGGGTAGCGTAGCTGCCTGGGAAGTTAACACCAATTTGGTAGGATCCCTTTAATGATAGCAGAGCAAGCGCGAGAGCAGCATAAACACCCACAACTGAGTTGTTCTCTAGACAAGTTAGGGTAAGTAACCTATTATGCTATGTTAATGTCCCTGACTTGCATATGATATATTAATTTTGGTACTGAAATGGTATTTATAGTGTAATCTTTGCAAAATGCGCATCCATATACAGCAATAGTAACAAAAGAACACGATGATGACTTATTTATTAATTTAACGTAATGGTGGAGAGGTAAAGCTGATAGGTTAGCTCGTTGTGCATGCTAGCGTAATGTTATGTGGTGAACACCTTTAGTCCTACCCCTCTGTTTTGTGCGTTCACGTGTAGAGGCAGGGTGTTCCATTTCTCATTTAGACTGAGGGGTAGGGGGAAAAGGTAGGGGTTTCAAACGGAATTTTTTCAGAGGCTCACTCCAAACGGAGGGGTAGAAAATATTTCCCAGAATGGCCTGCAAAAAACTCAGCAACATTAATGCGGAACCGAAAGAGATGAAAGACATATAAATGTATGTAATTTCTTTGTTAATAAATATAATTACTTAATAACTTGTATTTCTTCTATGACAGTGCTATTGAAGATGTTTGGGTATGTTTATAGAGGATCTAGCTAATGATGTTGTACGAGCACTGTTGAAAGTCGCTCTGGATAAGAGCATTTGCTAAATGCTGTCAATGTAAATTTAAATGACGTATCACATTCATGAAGGGTGTCCCATTTCACAGAGGTAGATTTGAAACATGGCCCCTTGCCACTCCATGCCAGGGGCCAAGGCGTAGGGCCAAGGGGTGAAATGGGATTCACCAATGGTGTCCATCTGGAACTGTGGTGGCTCTCCTCCTGTCTGGTGGTCAGGGCTCGTACTTGAGTAGAGATGGCGATCACAAGACTCCATGTAACGATTGTAGTAAAGGGTCTAGCCTTTCTGGGGTTGTTACATTAGTATTAAATTTAATAGTTTTTTATTTAAATATAGACATTAAGAGACAACATATTGAACAAGTACTTTTACTTTTAGTACTTTCAGTACCAAGTACTTACTTTTACTTAAGTATTGTTGTTCATCTGGCACTTCTACTTTTACTAGAGTATATATTTTGCTGGTTATTTGTATTTTTACTTAAGTACTGAGTTTCAGTACTTCCTCCACTGCTATCCCTAATCTGCATGTGTAGCGTCTGATATTTATCTCCAAAAACAGTCAAACAGTCAACAGTCAGAAATACACTCACAGGCTCACAAACACACATACACACACACACACACACATTGAGGAACTACTATACATTTTAATTCCATGCAGACTGTGTGGTTCCACTAGCTGGAGTTGTGACCCCGTGTGTGTGGCGATGAAAAGTGCCTACATTCACTGTATGATGAAAAGTCTCTCTCTCTGTCTCCACACACACACACACAAACACATAGAATCTCTCTCTGCATCTTTCCACTTTTTCGTCAACATACACACCTTCAGGGCTGCACCCGCTCTGCAAGTCTCCAACCTCCCCCCATTTCCCGAATCGCAATCTAGTTTACGGCCGCAGAGCCACTTCTGAGCCAAAAGCGAGAAGCTGTTTGTCCTTTTAGAGATTCAGTTACTTTGCATAAAAGAGTTATTAATGATTCATGAGAGACTCAGTACCAAATAGTTCTTAGAACTGGCATTCACAAAGACGCCATCTTTGTTTGAACAAGAGCAGCACACAAACAGATTTTAAAATCACAGCCTTCTCCTTCAGCTAAGACCCAGTGCAGAATAAATATATTCAAATAACATATTCCATCTATCTATCTGTCCAGCCACGTTATGCAACACCACATGCTACTTAATCACTTTCAGCAGCTCAACCATACATACCCACCAGATGTTGAATTCTTATACAACCTTTTCTTCCATTGTACTGCAAGACAACAGAGTTACTGAGGGAGTCATGGTGAAAATGGCCTTTCATACAGGCCCACATTCCCAGCGGCCCTCTTACTGTGTACCTGTGTGGTGTAATGTGAATCTCGGGGGTAGCATATATGTTCTCCCCGTCCTTATTAAGGCCTCCAGGCTGTGTTTCTGACAGTACACAAAAAGACATTTAAATTCACCCCCACATTCCCTCATATGTCCTTGAATAATTTACAATTCAAAGAGTACAGCCATTATTGAATCATTTAAACCCTGCTTAAGGGCATGTGTCTACCAAAGGCATTTTTTTGCTAAGAGCGTTCAAAACCACACTTCCAGAGCGCTTTCTCTGCACTTGTTGTTGCAAAGTTACGAAAAGCGTCATCAGACACTTCCACATTTGTTCCTATTTCATGTAAACATTGTACCGTGTTCCTTTGACATCGGTAGTTTAGCCAACATTTACTGTTAGTGAGTTCTTGACTGTGTCTCTCACATCTTAGGCCTGGAATATACTTGCTGTTAACTACATATGTATGTACGTACGTACAGCCACAATCCGTATCCTGCGTTCCTTGCGTCGTTTTTTGCACATACTCAAAAATTAACGGAACGTAAACGGAGATGCAATACCTGTGTAATTTATAGGGGGCAGTGTTGCGAGACATGTTTATTTGGAACAACAGATGACGATTTTAAGATACAGGCATTCATTCATTTATTAGGTTTGCGGCCTCGACACTGACTCCTGGTGGTAAGGAGTACACACTACAGATTACAACGCATAGTACAGACGCAAGTATATAGCACAAACGTTAACAACGCAACTGTGTACGGCTACGCATACGTAGATCACAGCAAGTATATTCCAGGCCTTACTCGATTTTCATTGGCTAGCCCAGTGTTGTTCTAAAAGTTTTTAACTTGAAGCGTTTTGAGCGCTGCGGCTAAAAACGTCTCCACGGCCATCTAAATACGCTTAGTGCTCTGAACGCTGAAGCTCATAGGATTTGTATTAAAAATAGGCGCTGCCAGCGCAAAAAACGTGTCTGGTGGACACAGGCCCTCAAGCTGCATTTTTCAGTGTCAGAGGTGGACAGTAACAAAGTGTCGCTGTGAACCATCCGTGATCCGTAAAGGATATGGGCAGCGCCCGGGAAGCAGTGCTTGTGGACGGTTCCTTTTTCATGAGCACCTCAGTGGTACCTTTACCGGTCCAGGATTCCGTAACAGTCACACTACCAACTGGCCCAACTTACAAAAATAAAAAAGACAGTGTCTTGTGTTTCTATGGGATTTTTTTTATTCTACAGGTTCAACAAGCAGAACAACACAAGATATTAGGTTATGTTCTAAAAATACTGGGTAGCAATAATCAAATAATGCATTAATATTAAAAAATGAATACTCTGTTTAATATGTATGTAGATTTAAAAGTAAGCACTCCAGTACTTCAACTCGAGTAAAACCTTGCCTGCGCAACTTTCTCTTGACCAGAAGTATCACCATTTTGTATAAGCTGTGTACTTTGCCCACCCATGTTCACTGCCAAAAGTGTCAACAGAGAGCCCTGTCTGTTTATTAAATGTCCAGTTCCTGTAAGCTGGTTATTCTGATCCATACAAGTCTGATTTTGTATTGCTTTGCAGCCTAGACACATTCATAATCACTAATTCCTTCAACACGGCCTGTACAGTGGAAATCAATAACGTATAATCATATTCAGCAGCTCAAATCCCATAAAATATGAAAACTGAACGGTTTATTGAATAAATCATTATAAGAGGGGCCTCTTCAAAGCGTCTGTTCTAGGAAGTTTTGAACAAAGAACAAAACTACTATCTCCAGCTTCTCCTATTCTATGACTGCAGTTTGGGTCTAACTGGGTCTTCAGATTGTATTTCAAGGTCCATTCATGCCTTGTTCACACGACTCAGTTGTGAAAGTGGTCGGATCGCTGTCCTGCTCCCACTAAACAACCTTGAAACTCCCGATCACAAGTCAGACAGTGGTGTAGTATGAAGAGAAAGGATTCACCCACGGCACCATCTTTCAACACAACCAGTCCATCTGTTTTAAAATGGATATTCAACATAAACACGCACTACTTTTCACACAAGCATCTCATCGGTTGTAGCCTGCTGTAGCTTGTTTGATCATGTCTTTGTAGCGTTCACAAATAGCGACTGTTTGCCTGTTGTAGGCATTATTTAATCCCAAATATTTACATTTGGTGATGATAGTAAATGCAGCAAACAGTAAGGACCTGTGTCCACCAAATACGTTTTTTCCACTGAAGGCGTACAAAACCTCACTTCCAGAGAGCTCTGTTAGCGCTTTCTCTCAGCGCTCGTTGTTGTTAAGTAACGAAAAGCGTCATCGGGCACTTCCACGTTCGTTCCTAATTCTTTCTTTGAGATTGCTAGTTTAGCCGACAAGATGGAGAAAGATTACATCTGAATATTAGTGGCAGTGTTTGAAATGTATCCAAGACGAGATTGGGTGCATGAAATTGGCTCCAGCTGCTCCAGATACGCCGCCATTTGTAGTGAGTTCTTGACAGTGTATGCCCCGCCCCTTCTCGATTTTGATTGGCTAGTAAGATACAATTGACATTGACATGCGCAGCACCATTCTAAAAGCTGAACGGATTTCAACTTGAAAGCGCTTGGTGCTCTGAACGCTGAAGCTCATAGGGTTTGTGTTAAAAATAGGCGCTGCCAGCTTAAAAAACTCATTTGGTGGAAACAGGCCCTTAAACACTCAATAGTCTCCCTGCCAATTAACAAACAGCAATCATATTTCCAGTCTGCTCATTAATATTATGGTTCCAGAGAAAGCAAAGTGAACAAAGTTTAAGTCAAGTGGTGAACCTCTTAAGCTCCCTTATTTAAAACCACTTTAGCTGGTTTTTGGCTTCAAAACTTTGACACTCAGCAAATAATCATGATTTTTTTCAGCAGTTTCGGTAAGGTTGCAAAACACCTTTACTAATTAAGTGAAAACAGAACGATTTTAAGCAGGTCTAGATTAGTACAGTAATTCTTTGCTTGCCTTTAGGTGCTACACATGTCGTTAGGTCTAATGAAACACCCCCAGAAACTCACGCTGACTCGCTGCAGTCTTATTTTGAGAACTTCACGGCCGCCTACTCGCTCGCAGGAGCAGAGACAGATGAAGCAGCACTTTCCGGAGTGTCACTGTTCTCTCTGCAACGCTTATCTTTAGCTTCTCAGTAGAGCAACAGCAGTGCAGAGTCTATTAACATGGGAGACAGTGTGTGAACAGGTATGTTTTAACAGCTGGAAACTGGACATCAGTGCACATCTATTCCCTACCTCTACAGTTATGTCATGCTTCTTAGTGAACTATTGTACATTGCACTATTACACATGTGATTTGTACAGCTGGTTATTTTTTTCAATCCTCTACCTCTGGAATATTCATGTCATGCCTTCTTTTTCTTTCTTCATCCTTCTTTCTTTTTATTCCTGTAACATACTCAGGTCACTCACATTTTCCCTTTACTGTCTTGGCACCAACCACCAAAGCAAATTCTTTGTATGTTACAATGTACTTGGCAATAAACTTCATTCTGGTTCTGATTCTTATGTCTGTGTGTACCACAAATTTTACGATATAACATTTCCTGAGGTACAAGCTGCCTTTTATGACTTATCAAAGCGAGAAGGTGCAAGAATCCCTCAGGTTGTCCACAGAGTAAGGACCCGTATCCACCAAACACGTTTTTTTCCGCTGAGAGCGCTCAAAACCTCACTTCCAGAGCGCTTTCTCTGCGCTTTCTCTCAGTGCTCAATGTTGCTAAGTAAGAAAAGCGTCATCGAGCACTTCCGTGTTCGTTCCTATTTCTTTCTTTGAGATTGCTAGTTTAGCCGACAGGATGGAGAAAAATCGCATCCAAGCATTAGTGGCAGCATTTGAAATAGATTCTCACATGTCTGCGGGACAAGACTGGGTGCATGAAATCTTCTTCAGCTGCTCAAGATTTGTAGTGAGTTCTTGACAGTGTATGCCCCACCCCTTGCTTGATTTTGATTGGCTAGCAAGAGGTAGGTGACATTGACGAGCGCAGCACTGTTTTAAAAGTTAAACAGATTTCAACTTGAAATGCTGCGACAAAAAAAGTCTTCACCTTCACCTGTTTTTTTTCCAGCTGAAGGCACTTAGCGCTCTGGACGCTGATGCTGATAGGGTTCGTATTAAAAATAGGTGCTGCCAGTGCAAGAAACAGGTTTGGTGGACACAGGTCCTAAAGCTACGTTGACTCTATGTGATTTTAAGGCTGGTTTTGACAATCGCTGTGTGTGAACAGTCTGACGACACGCTCAAATAAGATCAATGACTACTCATAGACTCTGACCAGGTTCACTGACTACTTCTCTACTGACTACATTTTTGCAGTGTTTGGGAAGCTACAGTAACTTTGATTAAAAATAGCAACTGATTTAATATAGCAGTTAGCTACACTACAAGCTACATTGAAAAAGTTGCTAACTATATCTAAGCTACTTTACAGTCATGGATTCTTGGTTCCATGTTTACCTGGGTAGACCTCATCCTCCGACTTCATCTTGCAGTTGCCAAGAGTTACGCAATGAGCATGTGCAATGCGGGCAGGGTAGCGTATCAGAAGCCAGTTCAACACCAGTTAGAAGCACCTGCTAGTTAAAACTATCCATCTTGGTAAAGAGAGATTTTTATTTTATGTTTTATTTTATGTTGTGTTTGCAATGCTACATCGTTATGCAGCATCGCTACTTGTAGTTAGCTACTGCCCAACACTATATTTTTGGCCATAGCAGTACATACCCATTCTGCTCTTTTCCTCTGCAGCCCCTTGCTCAGCTTCCGTGCTCATCAAGCACAACGCAGGGCTTCCCCACTGACCTTCACAAGGGCATCCGCTGGGCCACTCATTAAACAAACCCACTCACTGATCTCCGCTGTGCCGGGCTGCTGTGTGGCCTTCACACACATGAAAAATAATGAATATGCTCGTGGGAAACAAAAGTAGTCCAGTATAAACATAGATCAATATTTTTTTATTCTACTGTAGCATACCAATGGAACATGGGTCCAATTTTCCTTTTAGCGTCCTTAGTTTTCCCTTTTAATTTCAAGGTGACGTTGTTCAACTGATGTAAGACTGTAGTAAGACGTTCTAATGGTTTGTCTTAGAATGAAGTCAATTCCTGATGGTTTATAATGATATCCTCGATATGCAGTGAATCCTAATGGAAACCATTAAATCTGGACGGAAATGAAATTAAAATCAACTACGGTAACAAGCAGAAAGATCAGTGCTGGTGGCGTGCACTGTAAGGAGAGAATGTATCAGTTAGAATTAAATATCGATCTTCTGATTCAATGTGAGTTTTGATTGCGTGACATGGCATGTGGAATTTGGCGTCTGCAGGTGTCATTCAAAATGGATTTAGGCACATTTTGGCCCAGAAGTTTATGTTGTTGAGTGAATGTTTTGCTATAGTGTTCTTGCTATAAAAATGAGCTGACAAGACTAAATATTGGATTGGAAGTGGAAGTGAGAGTCTGGACTATGCCTCCTATTGTTTGATTTATCACAGCCCGTGAAACAGCTGACTGAAATGCAAAATGCATTTTGATGATTAGCAAAACTGCAGTTTATAATAAAAATCTGTAAATTTTTGTCATAATTATACATTGAAATCGCTTGCCATAAATTACCCTAATTTAGAACCTGTGCATATTACACCTAGTAAAATTGCAGATGATGAGAAGGTCGCCGGTTTAAATCCTGGACCGGTAAAGGTACTCAAGAGGAAAAAACACGGGTTAACCAATTATCTACACCAATATTTAGCACTTTTATGGTTATTGGTATCAGTCATTTGATCAACTGATATGCAGGCAAAATAAATGACCAAGGACCACCATTCAGACTAAACAGTTGTCTGCGGCCCACTGTGTGTTTTCTATTACTCTTTAGAAGTTTGCATTAAAATCATGCATTCATTCATTCATTCATTATCTGAACCACTTAATCCCTACTGGGGTTGTGGGGACTGGAGCCTATCCCGGGAACTATGGGTGCAAGGCAGAGAACAACCCTGGGCAGGCGCCAACACACCACAGGGCACACACACAATCACATTCACACCTTAAAGGGGGCCAATTTAGATTCGCCTATTAACAAACAGTGCATGCTTTTTGAACTGTGGGAGGAAACCGGAGCACCCAGAGAAAACCCAAGAAAACACGGGGAGAACATGCAAAATCCACACCGAAAGTCGACCCGGGGATTGAAACAAGGACCTTCTCACTGTGAGGCGGCAGCGCTACCCAATGCGCCACCGTGCTGCCCAGCTTTAAATTAATTATTATTTATAAAGATGCAAATCTTCAACAGTCTATCGGCAATGAAGGCTGAAGGCACTGAAAGTTCGGCAATCTGGCACAAAAGCTGGGACCTACCTGTAAAGTTCTCAAAATTAAACATGCTAGATATATTAGTTCAAAATATTTATTATTTGTATTCTTGATTACTAATAATCAATATCAGTATCGGACCAGAAGTAAACATATCGGTCAACCCCTGAAAAAAACATTACAGCTGTGTTTTAACTTAAACAAGGCACTTTCATTTGCTGAAATTCTTTTAAGAAAAGAATAAAAGATCCAGCTGTAACGAGTCAACATTTTAAAAAGTGGTTCGAACCACTTCCGTGAACCTCTCTGCCTTTTAAGTCTGAATGTAGTGAGGAAATTAGAAAAGAGAAAGAAGTAGAAGAAAGACAGATACTGTCTAACAACACAATATGGCTTCAACATCAAAGCACACACACAAAACACACGCACACACACACACACACGCAATCAAAAGTACAGACACTATTACCACGTGGAAGATCACAGGACAGAGTAAGGTAGAGAACAAAAAAGAGGACGACCACATCTGTGCTACCTCACACACACACACACACACTCCAGCTCCTCTCCTAGTCATATTAAAGATCAGAATAATTAGAAAAAGACACCCCAGGGTAATGCTCAACACAAGATATGTTTATTAAAAACTATATTCATTTTCATGTTGTGTTTGTTGTTGTTTTGCCGTTTCTTTTTTAAAGAAGTGCAGGGGCCACTCCAACGCCGGGCGCGATGGCAACGGTCAGGGGAGCAGCAGCAGGTTAGACGCATGCATACATATTAATGCGGTAAATATCTTTAACCGAAAAATAATGGCGGGAGTCTGGCTTCAAAGCCAAATGCTAATAAGGGGGGAAAGAAGCAGCTGTTGGCCTACTTTATAGTCCCGGCCCTTGCAGAAAAGCCTGATCGTTATAGCGCTCTGCTCCCTGCCCTGAGAGGAGACAACTGAAAGACAGCAGGGCCTCGGCCTCCGGTCCTCACAGCAACCTGTCCCTGCCCCGGTCCTCCCAGGCTCGTCCTGACCCTTCCCATAATGCTTCACTTGCCACACTTGAGTTTCTCTTCAAGTATCTGGTAACAGAAGCATGACAGCATCTAGCAGCAACTTTCAAATGGCAGCTTTTCTAGCTTAAAGCTACTTATGATTAAAACTTACAGCCAAGCTACTTAATATAGTAGGTCGCAACACTTCAAACTACAAGAAGTTGCTAGCTACATTGAACAGCCACAGATTCTTGCTTCCATCTTGGCCAAGGTGGACTCCATCCTCTGGATATATTTCGCAGTTAAGAGTGCACTGTGATGTAATGATTCACGGTAGCCTATCACATGCCACTTCTGCCAATGCAAACCAATCCGAAACACCTTGTAGCTGAAAATAATTATTTTCATAAAGAGAGAATAAATATATTTGTATTTGCAACAATGCAGCGTTTTTGTCGTGCTACATTGCTATTTGTAAAAGAGAGTAGTCAATTTTAAAACTAGAACATTTTACAAGCAGCTTCCCTACTGATAAGCTACTGAATTTTAGTGAGTGATTATTTGTCATCGTAAACACACCACAGCACCCCAGAGCACACAGTGAACCACAACCAAATGTCACCTCTGCGTTTAACCCATCCATTAAGGAGCAGTGAGCAGCTTTTTGGCAACACCCGGAGAGCAGTGCTTGGGGATGGTACCTTGCTCATGAGTCCCTCAGCGGCAACTTTTGCAGTCCTGGACTTGAACCGCCGACTCCAACACCCTAACCGTTAGAGCCTGTGTCCACCTAACACGTTTTTTCCGCTGAGAGTGCTCAAAACCTCACTTCCAGAGAGCTTTCTCAGTGCTTTCTCTCAGCGCTCACTGTTGGGCCATTGGGCACTTCCACATTCAACGTGTTTCTTTGAGATCGCTAGTTTAGCTGACAAGATGGAGAGAAATCGAATCATAGCATTAGTGACAGCATTTGAAATAGATTCTCACATGTCTTCGTGACGAGACTGGGTGCATGAAATCTTCTCCAGCTGCTCCAGATATACCACCACTGTTATTAGTGAGTTCTTGACAGTATATGCCCCACCCCTTCCTTAGTTTTGATTGGCTAGCAAGAGACAGGTGACATTGACGAGCGTAGCACTGTTCTAAAAGTTGAACTTGGAGCGCTCTTCTCCTGCACTTAGTGCTCTGAATGTATTAAAAATACGCACTGCCAGCACCAAAAACGTGTTGGACACAGGTCCTTACTCTACCAACTGCCCTGTCAGAAAAAGTTAGTAACGTGACTATTTGCAGGTAGCTACTCCCCAACACTGGCATCTAGATATTTTCAATACCTCTAATGATAATGTCCTGTAAATTTACAGTGATTTGTTACAGTCTGTGTTAAAATGTGGGCAAAGTTGGTGTTGGCCACAGCTGGTATCATAAATCAAAAGTGCACATAAAGATGGAGGGAGGCTTTTTTAGAAGCAATCATTTTAACTATTACTATTAACTCTTTTTAGGAATATTTCCTTTCACTGATCATGGTGCAGTGATTCAAAACAAAAAGAGCATGACTTTTACAATGTATGTAGCGGAAAAACATTTAATTGAGGGGAAGCATTAGTTCACTTCCAGAACGCTTTAGGTAAACGGTATATTACTGTATTTGCAAAGAAACGACTTTAAATGACTTTTCTGTTTACAGTGTTTCTGGTAAAAAGTACAGTGATTCACTGTGTTATGAAAATACAGTGACATACTGTAGGGAAATAACTGTAAATTTACAGTAACTGATTACATTGTACCTGTAAATGCCGATCCCATTGGGCTTCAATGAAGGCTTTTCACAACAGAGAAAGCTATTAACATAGTAAATAACAGACTATGCTTTTCCCCACCATAACAAAACACTGAAAAGAATGCTACTGGCTCATACAAACAAATGGCTTTACGGTGAAGTCATTTTGACTCGCTGCTCGAATGACACGACCACTCATGCTGAAGTGGAGGCCATTTTACAACAGTGACTGAGGGCTCTCCTGCGCTGACGATGTGCTCTCGAGGACTCTTGGCTCATCTGTTCCACTGAGGAAAGCTTCACAACAAATACGTTCATCAATATGGAACAGCATCAGACTCACATCCTTTCCGTGTAGTATGTGTGATTTTGTGAGCTCAGGTGGTAAAGGTGAAAATAGGAAACTCGTATTTTTTTACAATTGGTATCAAAACATTAGATGCAAGGGCACGCTAGCTTATGATGCACAGCAAAAATATTCACTGTAAATTTACAGTATAAATAGAGCCAGAAGAATTTCCATTTTCTGTATTTTTACAGCAAGCAATGTTGACTACAATATTGAAGTTACAAAACACAGCATGCCACAGTTGAACGATTTGGATATTTGCATTAATACTGCTTTTTTTATAGTATTGTGCTGTGTTGCCTACTGCAAATATTTAACTTTTTGAAAGCAGTACAACTATTCAAATACTTGAATGAATAAAAAAAGGCAAAAAGACTACAAAATTTACTTTTTTGGGAATGGCACCTTTTTTCAGCTACATTTAACTATCTAAAGTGAACTTCATTGCCATCATTGTCAGCAACCAAATGTGACTTCTGCATTTGACCCATCCATGAAGGAGCAGTGGGCAGCTTTTTGGCAGCACCCAGGGAGAAGTGCTTGGGGACGGTACCTTGCTCATGAGTACCTCAGTGGTACCTTTACAGGTCCAGAATTCGAACCGACGACCCTCCGATCACTGGGCCAACTCTCTAACCGTTATGCCACTAACTGCCCCAATATCTTACAACTTATTTTCCTGTCCTATAATTGACTGATTCTGAACAAAATGATGTTAAACAAAGAAAAACACAACTTTTAAGCTTACAAACATTTGAACTGAAACTAACTGCAAATGTACAGCAATTGGTTAGAGTATACACTCTTAGAAAGATCTGACTTTTTCCAACACAATTTTATTAAACCTTAACACAACATGTGAAAGTACTACACATGATTTGTGTCACTTTTCTGCACATTCGTTTTAAGAGTGAAGGGTTAAACTGTCTCTTTATTTGGGGAACAGAAGTCATCTGATAAACACCATAAACATAAATGTAAGCTTGAATATTTAGTTAGCTATGTTACCTATATGCTACTTACTTTACACCAACAGCTAAGTTTTCTGAGTTGGAAAGCTTACTGGCAAGTGTATTCATCAATATGGAAGGGTGTCACACTTGTCGGGCGTTTGTGATGGGTGTGTGTTCGTAGTATGAGGAAGGATGTGTGAATGAGTGAGTTTAGGTGAGAATGGAGAAAATAGGAAACGTGTGTATTAAGCTCCTCTTGCCTCTCTCGGGTGGCCTGACATTTTTATCTCACACAGACTAGCTGAGATATACGGAACTGGCTGGGGCTATAAAGCTGATTTCATGCTCTCTTTATTACTGCATGTTTACACACAGGTCCAACAATCAGCATTTCTCTATTAGGGGTGTAACGATTCCTGTACATTGATACATTGATTCAATATCATCAATCTAAAATTGAACAGGAGGTCTATTATTCTTAAAGATGCTCTTGTCTCTTTTTGGATCACTGGATCGTACAAATCGTATTGGATTTTAAAAAATAACCAGTTAATATTTTGCCACAACAAAAAGAGGCCCAAACAATTCTGCAACCAACAGAAACTCTACACAGCAACAAAAGACAGACATCGGACTGAAAGAACGGCACAATATTGCAGTTTTACTGTTTAAGCTCACTATTGCATCAATTTGACTTCCATATCTACAGCCTAAATGCTGCAGTTGTCTGGCAAATGATATTTTTTATGAAAAAGCAATAATTCAACCGAATGCTTTCTTTGGAATTGAGCATATTACGAACTGTCAGCACTCCTAATGTAACTATTTATGGTAAATGGAATTCATAAGAAACTGCAGAAATATACTCCAAATTTACTTCCTCCTCCTCCCACAGTGCACTGGCCTGAGCTGGCTCTAATTCTGCTATCATCTGCATATAAATTCCATTCTTTTAATGGCCTGAACAATTACTCAGCTCTGTTCTCCAATATCCTGCAGCCTCACGCTAAAGCGAGGGAGGGACGAGAGAAGGGAGTGAAAGAAAGGGAGGGAGGTGCAAACTGTGCTCTGTGGCTTGGGGACTTAGAGAACTCACACAGTGCAGCTGGCTTTAAGTACAACATTTTCCCCATGCATCTCCTTGCACGCATCTGTTTCCATGACTGCCGGTGAATTGTCAATCTAATAAAGCACAAAATAATACAATTATACACAGGTTTCATGCCTGTTAACTAAAATTTAAGAGACATACAAATTGCTTACACTCTGCATAAGGCTGGTAGGTGGAAGAAAGGAAGGAATTCTTTATAAAAACTGCATGTATTTACGCACTCGCTTGTGTGTGGGTGAGTCTGAGAGGTAGCTGAGCAAATGAGAAATCTCCAGCTTCCATTTTTACTGCACAAACACAATGCTGGCAAACTAAATGACACCTGAACGCTGCACCACGAAACCAGCTGTACGTAGGCACCCAGTCATAACCTTGCCTTAAAATGGAACATTTCCTACATTAGTCTACAATAGTTGAGTCATTTAGCAAAATTACCCAAATGCATTGGTGCTGTTCTACATTAAGTAAGGACATTCTAGACATCTTGCTCCATTAACTAAAGATGTCCAGCTATTTTAACACTCTGCTATGTGATATAGATGCTTCTGGTACATTAACTTGGAGGACAGAATTGGCCCCAGTGTAGCGTATGTTTCTGATAAGGTTAAATGAGTGTAGTGACTGGACTAATGCTTTTGCTTTATACTGAACTAAATTTAATTAAAGCGTCAAATGCTAAACCACCTCCAAGTGTTACACTGAATACATTCATATCTATTCTTTCATGCATGAATGTGCTTTTTGTAAAAGATTTTGTGAGAGATGGAACAGTTGGTAGCGTAACAGTTAGGGCGTTCGCCCCGAGATCAGAACATCACCAGTTCGAATCCTGGACTGGTAAAGTTACCGCTGAGGCACTCACGAGCAAGGTACCCTCCTCAAGCACGGCTCTCCGGGCTCCCCTTGTTAGCTGCCCACTGCTCCTTCATGGATGGGTCAAATGCAGAGGTCACATTTTGTTGTGGTGCACTGTATGGTGTGCTGTGGTGTGTTCACAATGACAAATAATCACTCACTTTCACTTAAAGATCCAACACAATTTAAGTGAATGATTATTTGTCAATGTGAACACACCACAGCACACAGAGCACCACGACAAACTGTAACCTCTGCATTTGACCCATCCGTGAAGGAGCAGTGGGCAGCTGCTTGGCAGTGTTTGGAGTGGGGATGGTACCTCTCTTATGAGTACCTTATCGGTACCTTTACCGCTGGGGCTTGAACCAGCGACCTTCTGATCACATAGCCAAATACCTAACCGTTACGCTACCAACTTTCCCCTCATCACAAGTGTGATCAGCTTTAAAAAGTCTGCAATAACTCCACATTCACTTCCAACTCATTTTTATATTCATATATATTGTACTGAATTTGATTCTGGCACATGTTGAACAATTGCACTTCTTAATGTACTATTAAACAGAGCCTCCACGATTTGGCAATGTTGCAATCGCAACTATTAAGGCAAATTCTGCCAGTTCCTGCGAATTCATAAATACCGTGAAACTTTGACCAATTACCACAACTTTTCTGCAATTTTTGACCAATCATTGTTGTTTCCCGCAAAACGCTGAGCATCAGCGAACTTACTTCCTTGTTACGTTTAGAAGACGCAAGAAACGTGTGATAAAAATAAATAACATTTACCCTTAAAAATAACTAAATGATTAATAGCTAACAAAAATAATAGTGGTTTTGTTCCCTTTGTTTTAATTAATTGTTAAAGAATCATTATAAAGGGGGACAAAATTGCAATTTTTTTTGCAACGCTGACTTGCTCCCACAACTTTACTGCAACAAAATGCATAAAAACACTGAAACTTTCATCTCAATCTTTTAGAAAAGCGGCCAAAAGTCAAGAACTGTCTCACTTTGTTTAAAGCCAGTTGTCTGGTTGTAAAGCCATTTACAGTTATATTTATTTATTATGTTAGGTTTTAAACCCTTGACCAGCACCAAACCGACATAACCTTCAGGTGACTATAATACCCCTGATATTTTTAGCAGGAACCCACAGAATTATGCATTACATTCACTGGGATGATTTCTCCTGGCTGTATGGGGTGCATTTTGTGTTTTTAAGGCCAGGCAGTATTTGCAGCATCATGCTCCTCGCTGCATACACACTGAGCCCAAAGGCAGCACGCTTTCAGCTCTCTGGGTGATACATGAGCAGCCTTCTGCCTTTTCTGCCTATGCTCCGAAATGTGAGCCTCGCTGTCTGAACCGAGAGCAAAAAGTGCAGCACTTTCACTGTAAAAAGGACGTCTCATCTATTCCGCCGTGCTCCTCTTCTCTTTCTTCACTCCATAAATCTGTCTGATTTTGCCGTTTTTCAGGGTGGTGCAAGAGCTATTTGTTGACGCCCACATACACAGGAGGTGATAAACAAGAAATCAGATGAATAAATAGCAATAACAACAAATCAGGCCTAAAGCGTACACGCAGAAACAAAAATACCACATACAGCAAACGTTCTGTTGGTCCCCGCCTCGCACCTGAAGTCTTGGAAAAGCCTCCAGTTCCTGCGACCACTGATAAGGATTTAGGGCCTGTGTCCACCAAATGCGTTTTCCCGCTGAGAGCGATCAAAACTTCACGTTCAGAGCGCTTTCTTTGTGCTTTCTCTTAGGGCTCGTTGTTGCTAAGTTACGAAAAGTGCTATTGGGCACTTCTGCATTCATTCCTATTTTAACATGTTTCTTTCAGAACGCTAATTTACCGTACAAGATGGAGAGAAATCGCATCTTAGCATTAGCGGCATAGATTCTCACGTCTTCGAGTCATAGAGATTAGGTGCATGAAATCTTCTACAGCGGCTCCAGATATGCTGCCATTTGTAGTTCTTGACAGACATGATGAGTCCAGCACTGTTCTAAAAGTTGAACAGATTTTTTGCTGTAAAAAAATCTCGCAACCGGCATTTTGGGCTTCTTTTCCCGCTGAAGCCGCTTAGCACTTTGAATGCTAAAGTTCATTCGATTTGTATAAAGAATAGCCGCTGCCAGCGGAAAAAATGTGTGTGGACACAGGACCTAAACTGTTCAGGTAATGAACGTATGAAGGATCAAAGTTAGTGCAAAATACCACTAGTACCTCCAGTGCAGATGTTTATCTGAAGCTTGAGTTTAATACGGAGAAAAAGTAGCCAATCACCAGATCCATTTAGTTTTGGGACTCACGCTCGCATGAAGCATCATTATAAGACTTAAGTGACAGAAAGGCGCAAATTAGGCGATGAAAAGGGAGGGGAAGCTCTAACATATTGTTTGAAATCAATATTTTTATCCACAAAAGGGGAGCACTGCAGAAAAGGTTTAGGAACCACTGCTTACGGCATGAAGCAGAACAGTACTGGGAGCAGCTACACATGCAATGCATGCACTTATGAAACGGTAACGTGATGCCCACAGCAAGGCCAAAAACTAGAATGTAACAATGATTCATCACTGAGCGAGTCATTGTATGTAAGCATGGTTACAATTGACAAGGACGTGTCCCACTGTGAAAATCATCTCTATTTATATCTCACGTGTTGGACCAGATCGCTCATGTGCTCCTGGAGACGTTAGGGGATATTTATGTCATACCTGAGGGCAGTGTTGGGGAGTATCTAACTAACGTTAGTGACGCTACTGACTTAACAACAGCTGCCTATCAGTAGCGTGGCTACTTTTAATAATGTTGTGCCTTTAAAAAGTGTGGCAAAGAGACATATTTTCATCGACCAAGTGTTTCTGAATGGTTTGAATTCACAGCAGTGGCATCATGTGAAGTATGATGTTGCTTTTAATATCATGTTTTACTGTTTTGAAAAGTATCCTACAGCAGAAATTTTGAGTATTACTGGATAAAACAGATGTAGAAAGAATATGTGGTCACAATTCTCAAAATGTATGATCCAGAAAGGCAAAATGGATAGAATATTAAAACTGTGTAACTTAGGCTTGCATTTAGCAGACTCTCTTATCCAAAGAGACATTTATTTTCTGATTTCAGGGACAGTTTCCCTGAGCACTCTGTCGACTATCATACCCCTATTTAAGGACGCACATTTAGCTGAGTAGCTGATTAGCTAGCAAACAATCCGGTACAATATGGTGCTTCTTGGTTTACGCCAAATTATGATACTTTTTAAAATATCTTATTGTGATTTGACATTACAATACTAAAAATATAGATTTCACAAAAATTCATGTTTTAAGAGTATCCACCAGTACAAATATTGGGCTGGTTTCTTGGTTTAAATTGCAGTACCAATAACTCAAAGCTAGTCTAGGACTAGGCTTAATCCTCGGCAGGAAAATTGGTCCATTAAGTATAACTGGAGGAAATAGTTTGGATGTAGTTACAGTAGCTACTCTTTCTCTGTAACTGTACCTATGTTAAAACAGTAGCTTGGCTGTAGTTTAGCTACTTTTAATCATGAGTAGTTTGTAGCTTAAAACCCGACTACTTAAAAGTAGCTTCCCCAACACTGCCCGAAGGTCTTTACCGTCAGCAATCTTTTGCTCATTTCAGATTTTCGGAAATCAGCTGCTGCTTCAATCTGCCCCTTCTTCCCCGCTTTGACCCGTCTTGAATTTTTCAAATCTGTACTGAGGTCAGTGATGGGTGTACGCTAAGGTACTGGCGTTTTGTGAGCGAAAGCTTTTCCTGCTGCAACGACAGAACTCAAGGCGCTGCCCACGCTGCACAGTGGAACATGGCTATCGCATAAACTCCCCTGTCAGAGAAAAAGGTCAGCGCCGTAGGACTGGCAGAGACATGTGAATGATATAATGAGTAGAATGCCTCAAAAGGCATGTTCATGTAAAATAGATGGCTGCTAATAGATGAATATATGAGATGGGTCTCAGATTACTCCTTTTATTTTTGGCAGGGTGCCATTTAAAAAATTACAGATCTTTTCTCGGATCTTTTTAGAACATTGCGAGCCACCCAACACTCACTCTGCCCCCCTCGACTTCTTTACGGCTTTAGGCAGAAATGGCATGATTTAATCTGGCCCCCATGGCTCTTGCCTGAGTAAAAGGATGTAAGAGCAGATTAGGTAAGAACCCTGCAGCTGGTTCTGACCGCTGCTGCCCGCCCCCCTAGATACCTCACTGTGGGGGAATGATGAACATGTAATGATAAATCAGTTTACGTGGATACATCATTTCTGAGATCAGTTAGCCCATGGCATTGACTGAAAATGAAAACATCAATTAGACATCGTACATACTTTATACTGGACAGGAGATCTATTTTTATTAAAAGAGAAGATTGTTTAAATGTCTGGTGAGCTCAGAAATAAAAATGTCAAATTTCTGTAGCTTTTTGTGAGTTGATGTGAACGCAAGTGATCGTTTAATCACCGTATGATATTGACTTATTTGTCCATTTGGAACACTCCACCTGTTTAGTAATTATGGCAATTATAGTAATTATAAAACAAAGCATTAGACACTAGTTTGCCCAAATATCAGTCCTCATTCAGTGTATTTGGCAACCTCGAGTCTGGGGAGGAGCGGGAGGAGAAACCACGCACTGCAGTATTTTGAGTTTGACTGCAGTACCAGTTTTGGCCACAATCTTACAAATAGCTCCTTTAATTTGCACAGGTTCAGTCAGGGTACATTTCATGTGTGTGACAAATAAAGAATCTTCAATCTTGATATTGTTTCAAATGGATGACAATAGAATTGTATTGTGATGAAGCTTCTGATTTACACCCTTAAAAACTATGGAGCTTCATGTCCCCTTTTAAACTGGAATGGCAATATGGTTTATGGTTTGTTTGTATGCCAAGTTTCTCGAACCTATCCTAAACTAATCATGAATAAATCAGATTTTTTTTTATCAACCTGCTTATAATCTGGTCAAGCAGCTTTGAGGGGTCTATTTTTTAGCTGGGTTTATGTTCACATTTTTTGTCCGTTTTTTGCAATTTACATCCTTAATGGTGAACGATCAGTGACTACAACCCGCCCCTACATCAACACCCGGGAGCCAGCAGGCCGCTTTATTTGACGTTTAGGGATAAAGATCTGACCTGCCCCTCCTCTTCCCTGCTCAACCACAGACTCTGGCAGTGAGGCGCTCAACGTGAGCTCTCAATCGCCTCCATAAAGACGCCAATGCTCTTGGCAGTAAAGAAGCCGGCCTCTGGAATGATCTGGGCTGTATGTGAAACACAAGCCTTCCACTGACACACTGGGACGTCTTCCAGAGAGAGGGCCGTGTCCTGGGGTAATAATGGAAATGGATAATGTGGGTCGTTTTCAATGTGTTTAATTAGACCATTAAGAGATTAGCAGGGAGAGCTGAAGATAAGACTTGACAATATACGCTGTTAAACATGACAGCGTACGGTATAGCTAACACTTACAAAGGCTTGTGCTGAAAGTGGATAATGATAACTAGCAAACATGAGTAACTAGATCATTAATGAGGCGGAACACTATGGCCCTTGAATCAGGAGTTTTTCTCGTTCTTGTGAACCCAATCTCATGAAAGTGAGTGATGATTTGTCAGTGTGAACACACCACAGCACAGCACACTGTGCGCCACAACCAAATGTGACTTCTGCATTTGACCCATCCGTGAAACAGCAGTGGGCAGCTGACATGAGCAGCGCCTGGGGAGCAGTGCTTGGGGACAGTACCTTGCTCATGAGTACCTCAGTGGAAGACTGAATGCAGACCGTTTTTCTGCTCACTGGAGCGAATCAAAGCATTCACGCGGGCGTTCATGACCTGCGTTTGGTCGGCTGTACTTTCGGATGGCGTCAAATAAATACTCCATGCAACGTTTTCTTGGTGTCAATTTTTGCCAAAATCCCAAGAAAGGCAAAGAAACGTTGCTATTGTGTTTTCACAGTGTTTGGTTGAAGTTCTGGAGGACTGAATATGTCCCATGATTCCAAAAGTGTTCTGATACGGGAAATGCGGACGAAACTGCACAAACAGCCTGATTACTGTCTCCACAAGGAAACACATGAAGCTACAGTTTGGCGTTAAAACGCGTCAAATGGACGCTAATGTAACTCCGCACTGAAGTCAACCAACACAAACCACAACAAAAGCGCGTTCATTTATTCAAGTTTCCCACGCCCGTGTGGATGGGGCTTTAATATGGTTTACAGCCTCCGCATGAAGGTCTCACTCTCACCAATATATTACTAGCAGTGTAAACCACAAGTTTCATCAACATTACACTGATTCAACAGACAACGATCAGACGTGTATCGATATCGCAAATCGGATTACAATGCAATATTGATTTTATTTCAATTTAGAACCCAGCAACAACATAACACAATGCCATATGCTAATTTAAAGGCATCACTGTTATTAAATCACAGATATTCAATTTAATTTTATTTATATAGCACTCTTAACAAAAGTCATAGTCTCAAAGCACTTTACATAATGTATAACTGGCCCAAGCCCCCAACAAGCGAGCCTGAGGCGACAGTGGCGAAGAAAAACTCCCTCTAGCAGGAAGAAACCTTGAGAGGAACCGAGACTCGGAAGGGGACCCCATCCTCCTCTGGACAACTGGGGTGCATGAACATTTAATACACAAGTTAATATTAGTTCAAGATTAATCATTTTTACTCATTTTTAAAGATACAGAAATAGACAGAAGGACGCTTTCGAATCCCAAGTCATTGCTGGGGCCACTTGCTAAGATCCACTCAGCAACATTAAGCTAAATTTATTTGTTCCATAAGCTCCAGCTTATATCATTTAACATTTAATATCCTGGACCCAACCGAATATGTAAATGAAAAACAATCTTCTCTCTTAATAAAAATAGACCTTTTGGATATCAAGTGCCCTCCTCGCTTGACAATATGTACGCTTTCATTTTGGATCAATGCTATGGGCTCGTTAATCACTGCATTAATGCACCGATGTAGACTGATGCATCGTTACACCTCCACATATTACTTTCATTTATTTGACAAAAAGTGACTGCATGACGTTCAAGTGCAGGCTTTACAGGGATACTATGAGTATGTTTTTACTTTTACTTGAGTAAACAAGTTGAATTATAAGTTCTACATTTATAGCTTTATCAGATGCTCCAGAGCAACGTTCGTTTCCTAACTATAGGGAAAGTCTCCCTGGTGCAAGTTGGGGTTAAAGGTCTTTTTCAGGGACCCAGTGGAGGTAGTGCTGGAGGTAGGATTCAAACCCACAACCTCTAGGGAATGAGGCGAGTATCCTAACCACTAGACCACCACCACCACCCCAGATTTTACTTTTTTCCCACATCTATCTTTGTTTCTGTATTTTTGCTGTGTCTGACATTCTTCAACAGTTTCTCCCAATCTACGGTATGCTTACTAGTTAAAATGATCAGAGAATAGTGTAGCCTTTCACCTGGCACAGGATCAGTTCCTTTCATAATCCCCATTTTCAACAATGCGTGCAATGATGCGGACATTCTCACATGCTACACTCATTATGAATATTTACCGCTTATGGCATTAGCAAGCAACAAAGGGATCAGTTGGGAATACACACGGCCTGTTTGCAGGACAGCTTAGCTCGATTTGAATTTTTCATTAAACTAGTGTGGGGAATAAAAAGCAAACAGCCATTACTCTCTGGAATACATTCAAGATCATTCGGTGATCTGGGTCACAAAGATTAGTAAATTTAAAGGGTAGAATTAATTAGTGGCAGAGAGTGACGCTTCTGAGAACCGCTCCATAACCGTTACACAACCCGGGCACCCGGCGAGCTCATCTTCTCCGAATCAGATTTCGCGTCAGAGTTACAAGGGAGTACAAGCAGCCAAAAAAAAGGACGGTCTGTTCGTCTCTCGCTCTTATGGCTAGCTGCTGGATCTCATAAGACACGCAAGGGAGAAATTAAATTAAACTCTGGTTAAACGTTTAAGCAAGCGCACAGAAAGGAACGTTCATCCCCCCGCTCCCTCCAACTCGGCCTCCAAATGAAATTACTGCAGATCACCGAAAAACGGCCCACCGTCACGCCAGGCCTGGAAGCACGCCGCGAGCCCTGCGGAGCATGAAGCGTAAACAGCGAGCGGAGCTTGTTCTCTGTCGCATTAGCAATGCAAATGGAGAGCGTCCACGGCATTATTCATTATTTACACATGGAATCGACAAGCCATCTGATTGACAGACGGTGTTGAGGTTCCTCAACAGAAGGCCCCAGGGAGCGTAAAGTGGTCCGTCTGAAACAGACTCACTGCACAGCCCATGGGTGCACGGCTATATTTAGGGTGAAGCTGGTCAAGGTCACTGGAATTGCCCTTTGTGTGTGTGAAAGAGAGAGAGAGAAGTGATACGATGGCTGGACTGCTGGTGCTGCCTCAGGCTTGGTCATGAGTGTGGTAGAGACAGAAATGGGGAGGTTCTGTCTGTTACTGAAACTGCTGAGAGATGTGATTGTGAGGCTGACATCAGGGGTGTAACAATGCTCAGTCTATATTGGTACATTGATTTAAAGATCAATGATCCCAGAGCATCGATCCAAAAAACTTTTATGAGACATTGTACATATTGCAACATCATTATATATTAAACTGGAGGTCGATTTTGAATTATTCATTTATTATTTACTTACTGTTTATTAAAAGAGAAGATTTATTCCTTGTTTCAATGTCCAAGTGGGTTCAAAATTGTCAAATTATATTTTAGTTGTTTTTTTGTGATTTCATTGGAAACGATGGTGTTAAATCAGTATATGATATTGTCTCATATTAATCGCTGGCTCCTGAAACGAAATCATATCAGATTTCATGATAGCAGTCGTCGAATCGTTGTGCATTGAATCGAAATATCACACTGTGATTGGTGCACTTGGTAACGTAACAGTTATGGAGTGAAGCCCATGACTGGAGGGTCGCCGGTTCAAGTTCCAGACTGATGAAGGTACCACTTAGGCACTCATGAGCAAAGTACCGTCCCCAGACACTGCTCCTTGGGCGGCGCTAAAAGCTGCCCACTGTTCCTGCATGGATGGGTCAAATGCAAAGGTCACATTTCATTGTGGTGCACTGTGCAGTGCTGTGTTCACAATGACAAATCAGATATTGGCATAAATTATACCGGTTACTTTGAGGCTTTCATGCAAAAAGATTCATTATCACGAACCATACTCGTTCTTTACTCAATCACAGTGACCAGAATAGTAAAAAAATGGCTCTGCAGTAAGCTATAGCCAAAAAAGCTCAGCACAACACTGATATACAAGAATAAATCAGTGGTTTAGAATAAATCATGACTTGTCTTTATCATTTATGAATGTGACTGGCAGTTTGGCGAATCAGCAACTGAACAAGGCTGTATTTTTTTAATTACGAGCAGAGATATTTTTTATCTTTAAAAGTACTGTTAAATTATTATGTTATTGAGTTGTTTCTATTGCAATGTACTGGATTAATTATAGCAGAACTGAGCCTGATGCTGTGAACCCAGAAGCCAGATGAAATGCATACACGCTCCAGAGAACAAGGGTGGGGGCAAAATAAAAAGAAATCTGTCTGTCCAAACCCTCTTATGGGATAATCCAGCCTGGCTGGCCATGGGTAACACGGACACACTGTAATTCCATGCTCGGATTGCTGGCACAGGATTTTAGCAAAAGGCAGAAATGCATGTGAGGCGGAGGAGGGGGTGGGGGTTGGAGGTCGGGTCACTCTAGTCTGATAAAACTCCATTAAAACCAAAAACGAACCAAATATGGCTGCTGTAGATAACTGGTTTTGGACAAGAACCCAAGTGTTTACGCCTGGCTGATTACACATTCGAGGAGGCGTGAGTTTCTGGACACGAACTTCTGAAGGAGCTTAGGACTCGAGTGCCTGATTAAAAGAGAGGCTGGGACGTACATGGACTTAGTATTTTCGTGAAAAGTTTTAATAGGATCTGCACATTTCAGAAGCAGAACATCAGTTCCTGCAATGTGAAGATCCTATTAGAATTTTCATGAGAACTCTATGTCGAAGCAAGTCCCATTTTTTAAAGTAAAGTACTATGCGGATGGGATTAGTTTAACATAAAGACTTGTTAATGGTATTCAAATGTAATCCGCTACCTTACAATATTACTGTCTCAGAATTGTAATCGTTACATGACTTCTGTAACTTTTCAGTTACTTTCACCAAAATAACTGTGAAGATATAACTAATATGAGAAAAAATATTGCAGATCATTACATGCCCAGTAAAAGGTGATGTTTTGTAGCATAATGATTATGCACTAACCAGGCTACAAACAATATGATTAATTTAACTGGCAAAGTAAGGGCTTAAGAGAAAATTCAAGAAACATTAACAGCCAAAATGAAAAATGACTAGAATTTGAATAACATCATAATAGAGGTGGAATATATATTAAGTCTAGGCTTGTTCATCATTAAACAAAACAAAACTATATCCCACATTAATGCTTAACGACAAGAAAAGATGCATTTTTCTTACGATTGTCATTCCTTTATTCTCTTTGAATTCAAGAGATTCTCAACATAAGTCATGCATAATGCTCGAGCTGTTTTTTCAAATTGCTAGTGTTATTTCTCGACGTCGATAGTTCTTTAGGGTTTGGGCAAAGATTGCACTTGACTAAAACATTCTTTTTGTCTTTATCCCTGACGAACTCAAAGTAATGCGCAAATGTCCACCTCGCAAAAGTACTGTCTTCTGCCATCTCAGCCTTATGTGATGCACTGTGCAAGGGGCTCAACTAACCACGAACAGGAAATACTCTCGCGCATTTTTTTAAATCACAGATAATTAATATGAGGTCTCGCGGTCTTGCTGTTTTTAAACAAATACATTTTTGGTTAAAAGTGCTTTGTAACGCACACGTTACTGAACATGTACCGAGTAAAATATTACTGAAAATTGATAAGTAGTGCCTTACATTACCATGTTACAGCAAAAAGTAATCCGTTACTGTAACTCGTTACTTTTGTAATGCGTTACTCCCAATACTGTTTACCAATATAGGATTTGGACCAGCAATGCTGCAATGATGGGGGCTACTCCCAAACCATTATACTTCCACTCTCAATTAGCTCTTTCAGAAGTTTATGTCCAGAAATGTATGCTTCTCAGGGCGTCCAATTAGCCGGACACAGGCACTGGGTTCTTATCCAAAACCAGTAATCTAAAGCAGCCATATTTGGTTTTCACACTCTACCAGCTGGGTACACACAGCCCAGATACACACACCACTCCACCACACAAGTCAGTCCTAGAAGCGCCACAAACAGTCCTGTCCACTGCTACTACAGTCTACCCGCCATGTCAGGATCTGCCAGCAAGCTTGTTGAGATTTCACACATCCACTGTCAACACCATCCTCCGTCACAGTGAGAACTCAGAGCATCTGGGCACGTCTTCCAGCGCACTCGACTCAGGTGTTAATTAGCTGCTGTTATTTGCCTCTTAAACGCAGAGTAAGGTAAACAGCCCTGCTATAGGAAGTGTCCCGTGGCCTTGGCTGGCTCCACAAGTCAGCACTTTCCCTCCTCAGGAAATCATTAGCAGCATGCTGCTGGAAAGAATGCTTGCCACACACCGCCACAAGAAACTGATATTCCCCCCTTTCTACTATGGGACAAAGGCAACTCGAGATATGCTTTCAGGACCCATGAAACTGTAGCACCCTGGAAGCTGTTTTATACCTTAATGTGATTCTGTCAGATGTTAATATGGCTTCATTTATAGCAGAGACCCATCCCACAGACATGCATTTAGCCGATCATGTTTCAGTCTGGATGGAGGCGACTTGGTTTAAATTGCCCAGTAGATGTTACAATAATTTGTTACACTGTGCTTTTCTTACATTTTTGTCATATAAACCTGCCCTGACTGCAAATATTCATAAAGCGATATAAATATGTTTATCTGTTTGGTCATGTCTTAACGACTGGGCCGGAACAAATAGCTTCCTCCGGTCCAAAGCCAAGACTAATGAGTGAACATGGCTGAACATTACATAAGACTGGTCACAACTGACCAAAGGATTCAAGATCCAGGATCCACTGAAGGCAGGACCAAATTCTCTTACAGTAGTGAATGTATTCTATATTAATTTATTTTAAAAATTATGTATGTATATGTGAGTCTTCAGTGTTGTTTTGGTGTTTAAATTCCAGAATGTTGGAAATTTTTTGTAGCATATTTTTAAAATAAAATTTCATTTTGGATTAGCTCTTAAATGTTAGGTTAGAAGATTCTACATCACATTAAACATCCAAATCCCAACAAAGATATACATGTTGGTGTGTCTGTGCATGTGCAGTTCATCTTCCCACACCTTACGATTACTCTGAGATACTCCTTATTAACTACAGCCATTTCCATACGCCATATTGGGAGTTGGATGTCTCTGAGGTACTCATGTAAAGAGGGGGTATGATATTAAAATAAAGCAGGGAAGAGAGTGGGAGGAGACAGTAGAGTGATGACCCTGTTTCTCATTATTGCAAGCTGCTGCAGTAGCGCACTGCCGATACCGCAGCCTTCGGTTGCCTTCACTTCACTCACCTGGAAGTACACGGCAAAATCAGTGGTGTCCACTCCTGGTCCTGTTGGGCAGCATGTCTTCCTGCTTTTTGGATGGGTCTTTGAACTTTATGGGCTGCGATCGGTTACAGTTCCCTTCTGTCAGGCTCCCAAACGGCACGTAAATCGGCTTCCGAGGAGCAAAACCTCAAGGTGACTGACAGGCAGCAGCTAAAAGAACTGCCGAAATAGTGGCTCGAGCCCCCGGAGAACCAAGACTGGACACCACCAAACTTTTACCGGCCCTGCACTACCTCCTTAAGGCCCCGTTTGAGCTGAGCAAAGGAACGCTTAACTAAATGCAGATCATGATGGCTTATTGAATGGGATGGTTTAGTGCCTGGCTATAGGGCACTTTGCTTTTTTTGTTTTGCGATACTGATGCCCTCCATGGTGAGTGATGACCATTCCTCTGCATGTGGTGTAACTGATATGGCCCTCCATGTTTTTCTCTGTGTGATGTGCTACAGCAGGCTCCAATCGGACCCACCGTTCATACCGCTGTAGATGCTCCGGTGATGCGGGGACAGCTCCTCTCCTCCCGGCCTCCTCTGAACCACATCTCGGCCGGGGCTGCCGAACTTGCCGTGCTCTGGACTCGGACCATACTGGTGTCTCAGCATCTCGGGGCTTCCTGACACAACCCGGCCCTTCTGCAGGTGCTCCGGCGTCCCTGACAGTATCTGTTTCGGTTCTGGAATGCCGCAAATGCTCCCGATGCTGGCTCTGTGCTTCTGGAAGAGGTCCGGACTGCCGGGTGGCTGAGAGGACACCAGCAAGTGCTTGGAGAACTGCTCCGGACTGCCTCTCTTGCCCAGTTTTTCTGGGCTGAGGCCTCGCAGGCCCTTGTGGTCAGGGCTGGAAAAGGAGCCGCATCGGGGCCGGCACACCTGAGGAAAGGTGTGGGCAGTGTACTCCGGACTGGTGCTCCGTCGCCGGCCCATGTGTTCCGGACCTGGTGTTTCCTCTGCCAATCTGGGCTTGTGGATGAGCTCGGGACTGCCCCCAGCAGGTCCAGCCAGCAGCTGTTGCTTGTGCGTGAGGTGATCTGGGCTGTCCGTGCTGCCGGCGCTGGAGGTGCTGCTACCGTCCCCCACGTCCCTCAGCAAGCCGGGTCCGGGAACACTGGCATGCGACAGGCTGCTCTGACTATCGATGGAATTTCTGCATCCCACCGGTCCTCCGGTGCCTGCTGAGCCTCCCGTTCCTCCAGAGCCCTTCTCCTCATCCAGCATGAGACAGAGCTCTCTCAACTCCAGGTTCTCCTTCAGCACCTCCTCCTGCCTCTGCTCCAGCTCCTTCAGCTTCTGCAGGTAGAGCGTCACTTCCTTACGCATGATCCCTGCACTGTAGCGGCCCAGTCGCTGCCACTCCCTCGACACCTTCTTCCCCTTCTGTCGGTCATCGTCCAAGAAGCAGCAAAGATCCCGCAGTTCCTGATTATCCTCCTGCAGTTTCTGGTTCACGTCCTGCAAATGGCAGGAAAAGGAATTGGATAGCAATTATATGAGAAAGGAAAATCAGTATGCAATACTAAAGCAATTACAAAGTTCTTAACAAGACTGCAATAAAGAGGTGGAGTGATATGTTCACAGCATACAGAATTAGGCATTAGCAGGCTGCTCTTCTTCATTCTCTTCTCGATTCCTCTCTGTCCATAAAGCAGCATTTAAAACTTTATTCTTGAATAAAAGATGACTTAATGACTGCCTCTAAGCTAGGGCTACATGCACTAAGAATAATGAACATTCTGAATCCACACTGATCATTTTTACATTGTTAAATCTGGCAGAATGGTTGCATTGCTTGTTGAAAGGATTGGAGATGCAACATACGGTCATGTTACTTCATGTGCACTAATTTCGTGCACACATGTACATGTGCACGTAATTGTGTTAAGCATCTTTCCACTTAGGAGTTTTTCCATTTAATCCTTAGCAACATCCACAATTACTTTGCTTCTGCTTGGAACTGTTCACTGCAAAATACATTTTTAAAGTCTCATACTATCCACACTGGAATTCCCTGTTCTTTTCAAGCCCCACTATCTATGGATGGGTTTAATGATATAGGACAGATTGAGGAATTACTGCAACACTGCTGGTGCTGCTTCAAGGGTAAGGATCTCACTCCAGGATAAAATAGCAGAAAGGACACTTGACCTCCAGCCTTAGGTCAAATACCAAGAACCCTCCAGCTCCTCTACCTTCTGCACCCCCTGTGCTTGATGAACTGGGCAGCTTCTGCCTTTTCCAAACATCACTGAATTCATAAATGCTATAAAAGTACAGTTATAAAAGCTAAACATGCTGACAAAGATGCTTTATCTTATTTTTGTTCATCTCTCCATCATTCAGCTCCAGCAAAACTTCCCTTCATATCTCACCATGACCTAAGCAGCTGCACAGCTTTTCAAAGGCCACAATGCTTTTCAGATAAAAATGTTGATGCATTTTTGTGTGAAATTCTGATGCTAATTGTTGAATATAGTCTGAACTGATACAGTACTTTCCTGCCTTAATTTTGGGATTATAATCTAACAAAGGCTTATGTAGTTAAGAGGCGTGGAGGATTTGATGCTGCCTCACAATGATGCAAGAAAACCGGCATCGTTCCATTTTTTTTTTTTTACCTTCAGTCCTCGAATCTCGTTCAGGTGCTGCTGGAGTCTGCGGTTGACTTCCCGGATGAGGTTGCTGTGGTCCAGGATGACGCTCATCTTTTCCGCTTCGGTTTTGCGCAAGCGGCGCACCAGCTCCTCCTTGCTCCACTTCAGAAGCTCTTCATCTGTCAGTTTGGACAGATCCTCCGCCGGACTTTCGGCGTTGCTCTTGGACATACCTGACTGCAGCTGAGCCTGACTTGGCTTCTCCATCACACCTTTAACCGGCTCGGAAGTGCAAAGCTGGAGATGAAGAGGTTGTGAATAAAGATCCACACTTTCCCGGTTTTCTCCCCCAAAAATGATCCGATTTAAGAGCCTTTCGAATTAATATTTCCCGTGCTATCCATATCCATACCACCTCCTCCCTCTTCTCTACCTCGCAGAGCTGCTGCGCCCAGAGAGTGTCGGGTTTCTGCTACTTCTGCAGCCTTATCTGGATGGGTTTTTTTTTCGTTTGTTTGTTTGTTTTTTGTAATAAAAAATAAAAACCCCAGTCTCTCTGGAAGAGACCCTCACCCTTTTCGTCTGCCGCCGACCATGTCTTCTCCCCGGATCCCAGAGCTGAGCTCAGAGTGCAGCCGGCATTAGCATCAAGCAGCAGCAGCGCCGGTCTGCAGCTACAACAGTCAGCAGCATCAGCACCGCTCCGGAGCAGCACGATGCGGGACTGCAGCGGTGTGTGTCGCTCCTCAAGACTCTCTCTCTCTCTCCCTCTCTCTCCCTCTCTCTCTCTCTCCCTCTCTCTCAGCTTTTCACACGCCCCCTTTATCCTACTGGATATGGGCTGATCACAGGTTGTTTCTGGATAACGAGCGCCACCTACTGTTTTCATTGCGGTACGAAAAATAATATTGCCGCCTAGTGTCGAATATCGAAATTACATACACACCACTCCCTAACACAGAGGGTAAATGTAAACTTATGCGTTACTTTATAATGTATAGCTTTTTCTGTAATCCTAAAATTATTGATTATTATTTGATTATATATAATATTTATGATAGCAAAAGAAATTTTTGTTAAAAAATCATTTTTCAAAGTGCTTTTTAACATACTTGGAAAATAAACCCGATTATGATTCCGACTATAATGTCTTGGGGGATATATTTTTATATATTGATTTTTGGTTAGCATTACATTTTAAACGTAATTACATTACATAAGCATTACATTTTTGTATAGTTTTAAATGTGAACCAGGTTGCATTGCTCATGCACATGTACGTGACAGAAAGAATCTGGAACCTTGAAATATAGATGATAGGCATAAAAAATGTCATGTAGAGGTGAAAAGATTTAGGATTTGTTAAGACATATATGGACATTTAAAAATCTAGTGTTGATATATCAGTCAATTTCCCCATTAACACATAAGATTTTCTCCAATATTAATCATTTGGAGTCCTCACGAAGAATGCATGACATATTGCAGTTTTAAGCAGTACTTAATGAACGGACATAAATATTTAGAAGATTTCATGAAAATGAGCCAGACGTGTAAAATTCAAAAATAAAATTGTTCTCGCCCTCTGGTGGACAAACCTCGAAATGACAACGCCAAACTGTCTGCTGTCTCTCTTTTCCTATTTAAATCATCAGTTATGGGTGGTTGTAAACATTGATACTCAGATATATGATAGTAGTTCAAGTGCGGTCAATTATTATTACTGCTTTTGCTGTTATAAGTCCAGTATTAACAGCTGTAGTAAATGTAGGTTTATAAAGACAAACTGTAATTGACTGGCTATCCCCACCTCCATTAGTCATCATAAGTTCTTATAAACTATGCTAGATAGTTACACTATAAGTACTGCAACTGTCCGAATGGCCATCTTCTGTGCAAGTACAATAACCGATCTGCCGATTTGGAGTGTTTGTGCTGATTCGCCATATTATCAGTTTCTATGCAGTATAGCACACAAAGGACTGTTGTATATACCCTCCCCAGGGAAATGTGTTGGTGGAGAACAAGTTCTGTCTGAGATGTAGGTCAGTAGTAGGTTCATTGTCATTTACTACAATAGTAATGGAATAATGACCTGTAGTGAAAATGATCTGTTCTGGGATCTTCTTGGTTGCATTAAGTCTTCACTATATTCATTATTTCACTAAACAATACAGAACAGCTGAAGCATTAGAACAGAGATTTAAAGAAAAAATATTTTTAGAAGTTGTATGGAGTTTTGTTGTGTGCACCTTTAAATTCAACCTGATCTGCATTAAGTGCATGTGGAATTAACTGGAAAGACCAGTCGTGGTAGTAAACTCCCTTTTTAAAAACACCTCTTCCTTACCAGGTGTTGTTTGAGTCTCAGACACAACAGCAGGTGAGTTTTTAATACGACCATACCATTATAATATCTTTTTTTACATGCCTTACAGTACTAAGAGGAATATGGGTTGGATAGATTAAGCAAAGTTTGGTAGGAATAGTTTCACATAACGCATAAATGCTTACCTATAATGGCACCTAAAAGGTAGTTATGGGATCTGGTGACTTATGAACCGACCATGCAAATGGTTTAAACAAATGAGATAAAGATGGTGTCAATAAAGTAGCACAAGGTTTTAAAGGCTTAACGTTACCTTAAACCTGTTTATCGACATTCATGCAGCAGCTGGAAATAAGCTGACCAAAAAGTATAAAAAGAAAGAACGATGAAGAAGGTACTTGGTTTGGAGTTTTTCCTTCTGTTTGTGGTTGGTTTTCCACTGTCCTGCTGCTGGACTGCACCTTGGTTTTGTCATGAGCATGAATGTCCAGTTTACACAGTTGTGCAGTCATCAGAGGTAAGTCTGACATTTGAATTTTCTTTTTTTCTGAAATTTTGATGAATTTTAGGCAGAGAATACATAAAGGATCAGCAATGCACAATTCTGCTACAGTCTCTCATATATTTGCTTTTGGATTTTTGATATTGGCTTGCCAGACATTTGAGGAGCGTCTCTACGAGCCCAGTCAGTGGATCACAACGGACATTGCTAGCACCGCGGATTCAGACATGAAAGTTGGCTTTTGGAAGCTTTACAGCTTCATCCAAGGTGCTTATTTAGATAACAGATAATAAGTTACATTACAATACAATATTATATTAATTTAATGGATATCAATTCAATGTCTGATGATTGTACAAAGTCTGTTACAATACAATTCATTTGGAAACAATTCAGAACTCACCTCCATTCAAATCAAATCACAAAGAGCAACTAAAATATCAATTGGAAATTTCATTCCTGAGCTCAATCAGACATTTAAATGAAAAACAACCTTTTCTTTTAATGAAAAATATAAATCCTGTACAATATAAAGTGACATTACAATATAAATGATGTCTGATCAATGTTTTTATTTTGGATCAATGCTATGGGCTATGGTTGGTGTAGTAAAACAGTATTAAAATGTATTGATGCAGTAAAACAGAAGCAGCCAACAAGGCCTCCTGTAAAACGGCACATTTTAAAATCTTGCAATGCTTTGAATTTTAGCAGTGCAGATGGAAATGACAAGGCCAGTATTGGTCTCAGTAAATGAGACTAAAGGTCAGTCGTCCATCTCCTGCTTTATTGCCTCTGGTACTAATCTTCCCGAACCTGAGGATAAAACCATCCAGAAGAAAGACATGCCCAGCTTTACGGTATACGTTAGGTGAGAAAACTCATTTATATTTAACTCATTTATATTTTCCTTATTATAAATTTTCCTTATAATTCTTCAGTGATCTAAGCTGGTTGCAACTACTCAACATGGCATTTAATAGACTGACTTCAAATGATTTCTGAAATATAAAATGTTTAGATATTTTCTGATAATTTAAAAGCCAATTTTTATTTTTTAAATAATATTTTATTATTTTTGTTGGACTATACTGCACTGTTTTAAACTATAATAGGCGTTGCCTCATGCTCATTATTATAGCATTATAATAATATTATATAAGTATTATAGAATATGGTGTGATTTTAGTGATCAGTTCCTCTTCCGTGATGTTCTTGCAGGTCGTTTGGTGGCTTTGCTTCTGAACAAGATGGCTATGATAATGTGAAACAGCTGAAGAAGGACCTGCAGGAAGCGGGGAAAGCTTTTGACGGCAGCAGATTCGAAGCGGCTGGATATGATACACCATTCAACCTCATCAACAGGCACAATGAGGTGTGGGTCTACGCTGCCTGAGTGATCCTTAGATTATAACACTATCATATCTTTATCTGTATTGTAGAATCTCATTTGCACTATTAGTATGTTATCTTCTTGTGCAGTAGAGTTTGAGCTTTTTCCCCATTTTCTTTTTGTATAACTCTTAATACATCATAGGATGGCTGTCAAAAGGTCTGGGAAATAAGTGAAGAGTTTGGAAAAAAGTAAAAGGCTTATATAAAACTTCTGTTAGCCTTCCTGTTAAAGGGCTGGGCAAAGAAAATTATTTTAATAACATTTATATATTGCATAACTGTACTTTTCCACCACATAGTATCCTTTTGTAATAGAATGACAGTATGAATAGCTCTTACATTTTTGTATGAGAATTGATCTGGCATTTTGCGTAGAATTCATAGCTGTACTGTTTCTCGTTCGACCTCAGGGAAGTACAAAAGTAAAGGCTCACACATTAAGTGCCTCATTTGGGATGGAATATAGTGAAAATGTTTACATTTACATTTTGTTGGTGTCACATGAACATAAAGACTTGACAACAAAAGTGTTTCTTCCTGTGCCAGATCTTAGAAGATAATGTTTAACTCTTACTAAGGTTGTTAAGAAAAGAATTCAGCATATGGAAAGTAAAGTATAGACAAATAAGTTTCTCTTTTGCTGTCAGGCTGTTAGTCATGTAGCTATTTCGAGGTAACGTTGTTTGGCAGGTTAAAGAACAGGTTTACATAACCAGATGTCATGCAATCAGACGTCAGTGATTTTATTCTGATTTCTTTGATTCGTCTTTCATCCATATATTGCATTGTATGTAGGAGTCATTTTGCATTAAAGATGTATCTACTAAATCACACAAGTACTATGCATATTGTTTGTCCAAAAGAAAACCTCACCTCACTTCATGCTTAACATCTAGCGTTTATAAAGCATGTTACTTTTGTTTGTTATCATAAATTCATATGTACAAATGTCTCTATTCTAAATAAAAAAGAGGTTTATGAACCCCAGAGCAAAGGTAGTTGGGAATGACAGGTATGCGAACAATGTTAATTAATGACGTGTGTGATGTGTGTGTGTGTGTGTGTGTGTGAGAGCAAGTGGGTGTGTTAGAGGTTGTTCATCTGTGCCTCTAGTATGTGTCCAAAGTGATGGGGTGATGTTTTAGGTGAACAGCAGGTTTTAGGTAGTTGTAAGGACCTGCTTGTCCAGAAGTTCCAGATTTTATTTGATAAATTAAAATTCAAAATATTTTGGGGTGTTTGAAGGATTACAGTTAAAGTGAGTGAGTGGTTATTGTGAACACACCACAGCACCACAACCAAATGTGACCTCTGCATTTGACCCATCCATGAAGGAGCAGTGGGCAGCTAACATAGGCAGCACTTGAGGAGCAGTGCTTGGGGACGGTACCATGCTCATGAGTACCTCAGTGGTACCATTACTGGTTTGGGATTCGAACCGGCGACCTTCTGATCACGGGTCAAACCCTGTAACATCCTAACCATTATGCTAACAAGTGGTGTATGATTCGGCACAAGTGTGGAAAATAATATTTTCAAGCTTTGTGGGAACATTTGAGAGGTTCCCATGAGGAAAAAAGACTTTATAGAAAATGTGCTTGTTTTATTTGAGAAACTAAAAGAGGAAAAAATGTGCATTTGGTTACTGAGGTTAAGTTTAGGATTCGCTGTAGAATTATATACTGTACATCTAGTCAATATGGGAAATCCCACAAAGACAGTTGTACAGATTTGTGTATGTGTTTGTGTGTGTATTTTTAAACCTCCCAATATGGGGACTTTGGCCTGATACCACACCCACAAGGTGGGGACCCAAGCCATCGTGAAGATGTAAAACCTCACGAAAGTGAAAGTAAAAGTCCCCACAGAGTTAATCACTACAACATACCTATTTTTCCTGTCTTAACCTCCGCTATTTAATATAAAAGTCTCCATCATGCTCATATCCTTAAAATTGTGTTTGTTTGTATACCCCCATAAATGAAGACTCTGACATGATTGCACCTCAATAAAGTGGGGACGTGTGTCATTATGGGGTCGTAAAACCCACAAATTTCCTTCAAGATTTGGGGCAAGAGTTGGTAGAGTAAAGGTTAGGGAGTTCACCCCGTAATCGGAAGGTCACCGGTTCGAATTCCAGGACCGGTAAAGGTATCGCTGAGGTATTCGTGAACAGATGAACTTCTCCCTTTAAAATCTGTCCCCATTATGGTCATATGCTTAATGAAGTGAGTACATGCGGGTGTATGTGTATTTGCGTGTTCATGTGTGAGAGAGTGTGTGTGTGTATTAATGTGTGTAAGATAAAGAGAAGATCTGTGTGTGCGTGCATGAGTGTATAAGCGTGAGGGAGTGTATAAGCGTGCATGTGCATGTGCTTGCGTGTGTGTGTGTGTGTGTGGCAGGGCTTCCCCCCAGCTCACGTGTTTTCCTCTATGAGAAGTAGAAGTGGGTCAGGCCACTAGAGACTGTGTGTCACTGAGACTGATCTGCAGTCAGCCTAATTAGTCACTGCTCCTCTCTCTATCTCTCTCTCTCTCTTCTCATCCGAGCAGGAGAATGTGATGATAGTGCACTTCCACACCTCTGCAACTCCACACTGTAATTCATCTACACACCTCTCCCACTCTCTCTCTCTCTCTCTCTCTCTCACATACACACACACTCACTCATACACACACGCATTAAATGGGACAGAGGCTCATCTGGAGAGCAAGTTTCAGGGCCGTCCTCTTCCCTCTTTTTTTGTGGGCAGTGTTGCAGAGCAGGTTCATTTATCTTAAAGCAGCTACTACAGCTTTAGGCCTGACTTTTATTGTGCCCTGCACTCTGCCATCAGATAAACCAGACAAGACGGGCCTGTGGAATTCCTAACATTGCTGTACGTTACTTGCAAACATTCTGCAGATCCTTGAGACCATCAGTAGTGTCCATGCTTTGTGTTGTAAAGTCCTGGTGCTTTTACTAATTTCACACAGACCTACGAAGAATAATGGGTTTAGGTTCTACTAAGAAAGTGAGCGATTATTTGTCATTGTGAACACACCACAGGACAGCACACAGTGCACCACGACAAACTGTGACGTGAAGAAGCAGTGCCCACCCTTACAAAAATGTAAGGCTTCTGGCAAACAGTTGCCATTAATCTTTAGCAATGTTGCCCAAATTTGCAGCATATTTTCTCATGCAAATTAGGTTTGTGGCAAACTTACGGTGGACTTTTAGCAACCTTTGTGTCTCTTGCAAATTTGCCACTACCATACCATGTATTTACGGTTTACAATTGTTGCCAGAGCATTGCCGTAATTTTGCCACTGGTGGCTGACAATGACAAAACTCTGGCAACATACTCTGGCAAACTCCAATGTTCGCCCACAAATTAACCACAGGTTTGCCGTAAACCTGCCACAAACCTTTTGTTTTTGTAAGTGCAGGGACGGTATCTTGCTCATGAGTACCTTAGGAGTACCCTTACCAGTCCGGAACTTGAACTGGCAACCCTCTGATCACAGGGATCTCAACCGTTACACTGCTCACTCCCCTATATGTATGTGTGGTACATACATATACAAAACTGATTATCCTTTTTAGGCTTGTGTAAAATTAATGAACCAAAAACATTTAATTAAGTGCAGATGCAATTTCCCTCAATCAATTTTTCTGATTCTGGTTAAATGATCATTAGAGATGTTGCACTTCACTCAACACTAGATGGCAATGTTGAGCCTCAGTGGCTAAGTTTGGCAGTATAACTGCATAAATTCAGAAATGCTGCTTAGAAGTTTTGCAGTGGCACCAAAAGTATGCCCAAAAGTATATCAAATTGATATGTTTTTCATGCCCATTATAAAATCAATACAAGGCAACCAGCATGCAAAAATTAAAACTATGTGTAGGTTTGTTGGTTCAGAATACTAATTTAGTCTTGAACAGGACCTCAGTGGTGTAAAGTGAAAGGAAGGGTTTTAAGATCTGATCTCAAGCAAACACAGTTGTATATATGGCAGATGGAAGTTGTGTTAGTGTGTTTAAGAGGGAACTGTCATGTTCCGGGACCCTAAGGCCTCTGGGGCGACTTCCTTCCACTTCTCATTTATGTGTTCTCTTCCTCTTTCCGCTCCACACTGTGTCTTAGGTGTCTCTAGGTGGGGACCGATCTGGAGACCAGTTTTTAAAATTCTCGGTCTTGTCTCGGACTCGGTCGTATTTGTACTCTGCCTTGTTGTGGACTTGGACAAAGAGGACTCTGGATTTTATTTCGAGACCAGCTGACACCACATCTCTGAGAATATTACTATTAACTCTTTGTTTATTATTTAGTGTTTTAATGACACAGAATCCCTTTAACTTACATAAAACACACACACACATACCATCAGAATCACACATACCGTCAGACTTCGAACTTACCAGACATTATATTCATTCGTTTGTACATGAAATTATTTCTGAGTAATTGCATGCACAAAAACTGTAGTAATTGTGTAAAAAGGCATTATTTGCGATGTAAACGCTTGAGTTAACGCTTGTGACTCTAGTATGGATCGCCATCATGCACAAAAATGTAGTTCTCTTGCAGAAAGGCCAAAAGCAGCTCATTTTATAGGCCAAAATAGTCCAAATCGGCTCAGAATCACCCAAAACTTTATTATTTCTTGTGGTGTAAAACATGCATTGGTCTAGTCTTGACTTGGTCTCGCCCTGCCCTGGTCTCGGTCTCATCTCAGACTCAGCCCTCCAAAGTCTTAGTCTTGTCTGAGTCTCGACACAACCACTAACCATTATTTGTTCATCAGTCACACTTCTCTTCTTAAGCTCTGATTCTTATTTGGTCATTCGGGCCTTTTTGCCCCTCAAGGCAGATTTGGTTCTTCTCTTGCCTCTTCTAATTTTTCTACCATAAAGAGCAACTTCCTGAAAATTGTAAAAAAAAAAAAAAAAAAATAGGATCTGGAATCTGATTTTGTGTTCTTTTGATCATATATGGCAACAGGAAAGAGTAATACGTCCTATCGCTGTTCTCTCCACCGTCTAATGAGATTGGCTGGACATTGTCAAAGATTCATGTAACAGTATGCAGTAGGTGTGTAATGATATATCGTTCTACATTGATACTATACCATTTCAGTGATCAACAATACCAATGCCAAGAACATGATTTTAATTATTATTTAAAGAGATATGCATAATTAATTACTAATATTCTTATGATGTACATTAATTCTATTCTGTGGAAGACTTGACACACATTGTTCAGTGAATGTAGAAAAAGTTCTGTTTTTAAAAAGTATTAGTGTTGATATCAATATCGAGATACTCATTTTGGAATCGGCCACCACTCCCGAATGTGTGGACAGCAAGTCTACTTTACTTTTGGTACCGGAAGACAGCCACTCCCCAGCATGCCTCTGTCCCCTCTCCTCACAAAGGGAATGTGGCTACTCAGTGGCCTTCTCACTTACTGACTCAGTTTCCATGGTAACATTTCTATAGCAAGAAGCCAGCCATGTTCGTCAGAAACATAATTATACTTTTATGAACGCGTATCTGTAATAATCCCAAGATGTGTTTTTATGAGTCATATGGAGCACGCAGTGTGTCATTCACGTATCACTAGTTTCCACAGAGTTTTATGGTCATGAGTTATATTTCTGGCTTGTTTTGAATGAAAGAGCTCTTTCTGTACCTGGCTTCAGATGTCAAAAGGAGCACTTTCAAGGCAAAGAAACAGAAGCAAAAGCATGTTGTTCCTTTTCTACATGCATGGGATTATGTGTGCTAAATATAGTTGTAACACACATTGTAGATTATTTGTGCATACTTTATGAAAATAAACCAATCAACACCTCAATTTTTTGTGAAACAACAAATATTATGAAGCACAGCTAGTAAATGCAACATTATCTGGTGCCATAAAACTGAAATGTCTTTTCCAAGCACCATGACAAACCCTTGTTATAAAGTAACAACACTTGCTACATTCATTCATTCATTCATTCATTCATTATCCGAAACGCTTAATCCCTATCGGGGTGGCGGGGACCGGAGCCTATCCCGTGAAGTATGGGCGCAAGATGGGAACCAACCCTGGGCAGGCGCCAACACACTCACATAATCACACACACACCTTACGGGGCCAATTAAGAGTCGCCAATTAACCTATATTGCATGCTTTTGGACTGCGGGAGAAAACCGGAGCACCCGAAGAAAACCCATTAAGCACAGGGAACGCATGCAAACTTCACACAGAAACCTAGGGTTCGAACCCAGGACCTTCTCATTGTGAGGCGGCAGCGCTACCCACAGCACCACCGTGTCACCCTCACTTGCTAAATATAATCCTAAAATAAGTCAAATTACAAAATGTATCCAAATTGCCTGCACGTTTTTCCAAGATACTCATTTCCTCTCTTTGCAAAGTCAGAAAAAGCATGTTATTCCTTTTGATGTGTATGGGAGTATATTTTATAATATATTTTTTTTAAATAATTTTTTTAAATAGTTGATTTATACATATATTGTGAAATTGATCAAATCAAAACATTATTATTAAATAATCTTTACAAATACTTGTGCGTTCATTGAAAAAGCTTGCCATCTGCAAAAAGAGTTCCTCTGAACATTAAACCTGAAATTTGTTCTCCGTTATAATGAACCCTTGCTATAAAGCAAGAACACTCGCTTCATGTAATCCTAAAATAGATCAAATTACAAAAAGCTCCCTGCACATTTTTCCAAGAACCTTATTTACTCCTTCATGCAAAGCATGTTGTTTCTTGTTTTTACGTGTGTATTACGTCTATTTCATAAATAAATTGATAAATACTGTTTGGGGAAAGTTTTGCTTTGAGTCTGCAAACTCAGCTCATTGGCCAGCGTCGCTGTAGCTGTAGCTGTAAGCTGGCAGACTAGGGAATTTTAATCTGCCCTTTTTTGGATGGTGCTGTCTGTTGTGAAGCCAAGAGTTGTTTCGGTACAACTCATGGGAATTTATCTTATCAGAGGCAGGCAAGTTTCCTGGGAAATGTGTTTCTACTTCACGCCGGCCGATAAGGTGGAGCGAGAGACAACTGAAGAGGTTTTTGGGTAGCGAAAAATGGCACTTCCTTGCTATCTTAGCCGCGCTCTCTTGTGTAATAAGCTACGTGTTTAGTCTGTCTGTCTGTACTTGGAGCTTCACATTGACCAGGGCTTATCTATGTGACTGCTTTTTGCCTCTTTTCTTTTTCTCCCTCTCTCTCTCTCAAGATGACTCGCAGAAACCCTGCACTAAAAGTAGGGCATCTCGTTTTGCTGCATGCCAACTTGCTGCCAAGGTTTGAACCTGTAACAGGATTTCACGTAGAACGAAGTCCCCCTGTGAATACCTTGCTCTGTTTATTATTGATGAGCTTGCTGTTTATTTATATCTGAGCGAGGACACCTTGCTAAAAATTCTGAGAATCGGAGAATATACGAAACAAAATATATGACGCATAATATATTTCTAAATACACTTCATTTCTGCATGGGAACACACATCTTCATCGCTAGAGTAAAACGCTGAGTGTAGCAGAAGCCGGTTTGGTCAGGAGAGAAGCAAATTGAGAAGAGGAAATAGGAAATAGCTCGGGAATTAGCTCCGGCCTTCCCACGTAAGAATTTTTGAATTTGTAGAGCCGTTAATCCCAAAAGCAAGGATGTCATACACAGCGACATGTCACAGAGAAAATGCTTTTTTGCTGTTAGCGCTAGACTTAGCCTTCCTCCAGACTCTGGCTTTTTAGAAGCGTGGGCCGATCCAACTCCAAACAGCGCCTCTCCATGTTTAATGGATGACAACTTGTAGGTCAGGGAGGCTCATGGCGACCCCCAGGTACCCTAGCAGCTCCTTTTTTCCCGTTCGAGTGTTTGCCGATCCTGTGCGACGAATGTCTCCTCCGTTTGCCTTCATCTCACAATGTGCTGGAGTTGAGTGTTTTCAAACCTGAAAATTTAGGCTGATGAATTATGCATGGGATGCTTTTTTTTAAACTCCGGCAAGGATGTTTTGTGTCACGAGCAGGCCCGGCCCTAACAAATTTGGAGCCCTAGGCAAGATTTTAGGTGGAGCCCCCTTGCATCGCAGTAAATTCCACTGCAAGTGTACATATACTAACAAGAAACTGAATAGCTTTGTCTTAGACATTCTTTTATTTAAATAAACCAATAGCACATTCAAAATACTTAGAAAGAAATACAAATAATATGAACCGAATATATGAAATACTATATAAATTGCTTACAAAAAGTATTAGATTTAAATATTCCCAAAATAAAAAGTGACATAACTTAAATTATAAATACAATATAAATAAGGCAATGCACAAAAATGACAAGGATTTAAATAAAAAAATGTAACAAAAAGGTGATCTTACAAAGACCTCATAGGAAAGTTACATATCATTATTATTATTACTACTACTACTACTTAATAGGCTTTGCTAAGCAGGTAAATTCATGTGGGCTTGTTCTTTTCATATTAAGACACATTAATACCAACTAGTTTTAAGAATAGTGGAATGTTACACTGTTTTTCTTCCTCCATTTTGGCGCCCCCCTGGATGAATGGCGCCCTTAGCATTTGCCTATATTGCCTATGCCACGGGCCGGCCCTGGTCACGAGTTCTTCTGGGCTTATTAAAGTTTAAGCATATTTTCCCCCAGTTTCCTGCATGAGTTGAGCCATCACATGTTTGCAAGCACTATGATGAATAAAAGAGCATGATCGTGTGAAAGCAGCAGACGTATTACATGTCACATTAAATATAATAGTTTAAGTTCAAGTACTTGTAGTTTTTGGGTTATAAAATGTTGCATAAAAGGGTCTCCTGGGTTCTAGAGGGTAAAGCACTTACTTAATATCCACATGATACGATAAGGCTGTAGCACACCTCAGCACACTGGTAGCTTACTGGGCAGTTGGTGGCGTAACAATAGGGTGTTCGTGATCAGAAGGTCGCAGGTTCGAATCCAGGGCCGGTGAAGTTACCACTGAGGTACTCATGAGCAAGGTACCGTCCCCAAGCACTGCTCCCCGCGCGCTTATTAGCTGCCCACTGCTCCTTCACGGATGGGTTAAATGCAGAGGTCACATTCCGTTGTGGTGCACTGTGTGCTGTGCTGTGGTGTGTTCACGATGACAAATAATCACTCACTTTCACTAATGCACTACAAGGATCAGCATTATGACCACTAACATGTGAAGTGTATAACACTGGTTACCTGCTTACAATGGCACCTGGAAGTGAGTCAGATATATTATGCAGCAAGTGAACACTTAGTCCTTAAAGTTGAATGATTGAAGCATTAAAAGTAGGGATGTGAACTGATAACATTTTATCAATATCTTTGCACTATGAAGAAAAATAAGTTTGGTGCCAGGCAGAAACACTTCTTTATTCATTTGGAATCCATATGAATATAGAATAAAATTATTTGATAAGAAATAATGTTACAAATAATGCATTTTTCTATATTTATTTTTTACTTTCTAACATTATAGAAAGGGAAAATATTCTGATTAATGGAAAATGAAGAAACACAGACGTTTCGGCCGTTTTTGAGCATTTGGACTCATTTTGGTCTATAACTCATTTTTGACTCATTTCTGGGAGAGAAGTACATTTTTGCCATGAGGGCGTTCCATATGAGAGCCACGGCACAATAGCTCTGTGGAGGCGCATTGGGAATAAATAATTATCAAGTAAATGGCTGTGCTGTGAGTAGGACACTGGTTGTTTTTGTTATTTATCAGCTAAAATATAAGTTTTATCTGTAATAAATGGGAAGATTTAACTGAACTGGAATGTTTTAGAGAATGCTGGACTTCCCTGTGAGAGTCGTGCGCGCTAACAAACACAGCGTGTGTTTACATCATGAAACATCATTTATGCGTCATGATTTCTTGTGTTTTTTGTTTTTATCATTTTTTATTAATAAGAAGACAATGTCAAAGTATATGGTAAACATACACAGGAGGAGTACAGACAAAGAGAATAACAGAAAAGAAATAAATAAATAAAATAAAACAGGAGATAAACATAAAACAAAGAAAGAAAGGGAAAAAACATTACTCCACGTTGAAAAGATGCTTAAATATTAACAATGTTTTTATACTTTTTTGCTGAAGATTCCTCATGGTTGAAGGTCAAGTCGCAGAGAGTGTGACGTAATGTATCGCAACGCAAAACTTAGGGAAAAGCGCAAAATGTAGTGCTGGGAAACGAGAAAACCGTTAAGAAGAATCGATAATGTTGGAAATGTACAGTTCCAATGGAATTGATCAACTGGAACCGGTTCAAGTCGGAAACGATTTTCGATTCCCATCCCTAATAAAATGGGGAAAATCTAAGAATTTGAGCAACTTGGGCTAAATATGATCACAGCTATTGTGTGATGTGGTCCACAGAAGCAAAACTGGTAAATCTGTGACAGGCTCATTGATGAATGTGGGAAGCAAAGGCTCAGATTTCTGAAAATGTGCATTCCGATTGTCATGAAAGATGTCAGAATGCACAGTGCACTGCACATTGTTGTGTATATTAAACTGCATATTCCGCAGACCTTCTTACTAGGTCATAATGTTATGGTTGATATTTGTACATTTGTTGTTATTAAAGGCATCCAGAGGCAAAACATCATGACCCAGAAAGACACGACCTGGGCCTCGGTGCCTCAAGCGCAGGATGAAACGAACAGCGAGCAAACACACTAATGATGCCGTCTACCTTTCTCATAATCCATGGGTTTTAGCTTCACACTGTTTTTTCCAGGACCTGTTTTTGTATGCTAATAAACTGGCATCTTTAATTCTACCTCACACAAACAGCACATTAAAACCAGCCCCTGGATAAACAGTGGGTGCTCTGAGTGTGTTCAGAGCAAAATGACAAACGGTTTTCAGAACATTTCAATTAAAAAAATGTGTTGTCTATGTGTGCAGCATAATCTTCCAGCGTGGACCTAAATCATAGAGATTTGGGTGCTATTGGAAACAGATTTTAAGTCTTTTTTGGTTTTAAGGTAACACCTGGTCGGTGCAGTCATACTGACTAAGAATCAATTCCTGTGTCAGCACAGACATGATGTAGGCTGATGGGGCTGACTGCTGTCTCTCACAACTCTTCTGAAACCGCACTATAAAAAAAATTCCAAGAATCCCTGTTTGGCTCAGTGTGCCTTGTTCAAGCCTCGGTTCTTACCACAAATATTTGTGGATGTGCTCTGGCTCAAAACAACATAAATGCTACGAACAGTCTGCAAATCTGCAAGAAGGCCAGAGCGACCTCTTCACCACACTTTAAAGTCTAGGAGACAGAACATTTGTGTAACTTTAGTGCAATGAGAAATTTGATTCAGGACATAATGCATTATTAATTGATCTTAAAAAATGTTTTTCTGAGGTGAAAGGCAATGACTGAAAGAACTTCACATACATGGTGTAATAAGCAATAATTTCAGACAGAACTCACTGTTATTGAAGTAATTATGTTTTTTTCTGTCGCTACTACAAGTTTGTGAACCCGGCTAGCCCAAGCACAGTGACATAGCCCACAACCACAACAGACTGCACTGAACCGCTCACTTACTCAGTTTCTCCTGCTCTTCAATGTGAAGGCACAGCGCAGAGATTTCCTCAGAGGACAGAGCACTGTCCAAACACATAAAAACTCACCGTCTGCCTACAGGGCTTTCACTCCTGCAGTCCGTTTTGGAGTAGGGGAGGAAAAGTAAAGATGAGTTTTAAAGCAGGGATGTGTTCTAGAGTTTTCTGCTCTCTGCCGCCTCCATTTTCTGACTGTTTTGAACCTCAACTAGGGCATCAGACTCTGAAATAACCCACAATTGGTTTAGGGTGATTTTATTAAATGGGAAAACTGTATCTTATTACTTGATCAGTACTTGGTTTGGGCTCATCTTTGCACATTCCAATTTTCAGAGAAAGAAAAAATATGAAGAAAGAAAGTCAAATCTTATGAACCTTCATTGCGATCATCCCTTCTAGTCGACTGAATTAGTATCTATTTTAATCCTCATGAAAGATTAGTTACATTTACAAAAATGCTGGAGTTATATTTCAAATGGAGAGGCTTTAATAATCATTTCAATTTTAGTGTGATTAAAATGTAGAACATTTCCTATCAAGTAATGTAGCATGTGCAGTGTGGAGGATATTCTGGATTGCAGGGATTAAGTGATGAGTTTGTACACAGTATGACTTGGATGAGGATTAGTGAGACTTAGAGACAGATGTTAAATGGCTGCCGTCCCTCTTCCCCAAGCCTCACCTACCTACCACCCTCTCATAATCACGTAACACCTCATAATAGCTTCTAGACATAAAGAGCTGTCAGTGCCAAAGTTAACCACTGTTTTTAGATGGCATTTAGATGATTAGAAAGTACATATGTGACTCTGCACGGCAAAACCAGTCGCTTGTCGTAATTTTTCAAAATTGAGTCATTATGTTTTCACAAAAGGGCATAAATCAACCTTCAAAACGGTACCTATATCAAATGAATGGGACGACATATGACTGAGATATCAACATTTAAGGAGTCGGGTTTCTCCTGTCACGCCAAGTGAGAAACGGAGAAATTTGCCTTTGAAGTTGACTATCGACGTAGCACTCACAGACGCTTGGTGCGGTCGTGGCTACGTTTGTATTTACGGTAGCCTACGCTGCATTCACAGCCACAGGGATAGCCTACCTGCGTTAGGTTAACTGAACTCGGGAGACGAAGATGGATTCCGGAGAAATATCTTCACGCTAGTCAACCAGTGGATTTACCGTAAATATTGAAGTAGAGCGGTCAAAACAGAAACTTTTAACATTCTGCTGGAATTGAATTCCTCACCTCAAGAAAGTCACGTTTTTAGGATGGAAAGGGTAAGTTTTTCAGCCAAATTTATTCACAACAGTACAGTGCAGACCTTCCACTGTTTCAAAACACTAAAAACAAAAAATACAAAATTTTACCCCACGCAACATAAACGATCGTTTTTCTCGGAAACCTCCGTTGCGACAAGCGACTGGTTTTGCCGTGCAGTCACATATAGCTGCTGTTTTGAAGATGCTCAAACTCAGTCGTGTTGCCATCAACACAGTTTGGCACTTATTGGCATTGAAAGTATTGCACAGACTCTAGCTCTTCACTGCTGCTACAATATCTGCACATACTTAATCTGAATTTAATGTTGGCTCAGACTTTTTAAGAGATACTGTTTTATTTCATAGACTGTCTGTATCGAAATGTTCATACTGAAAATGTTACAGATCGTATACACATTCAGTGTAAAAGACAGCTCCAAGACCATAATTGTAGGCTGAGTATCGCATCCTAATTGTCTCTCTTTCTACTTCTAGTTTAATGTGTATATTTTTTATTCTAACTATATATTGCCTTTTCTATCCGCCTTATTTGTTCCTTGTTCTTTGCACTGTTAAAACTGGAGCCACGTCGTCTCGTCTCTGTATACTTGTACAGCATATAGCAGAGATGGCATGAAGTTTACTTTGACTTTGGCACTCATCAAATTCACTCAAATTATTTTTATTGCCCCTTTTTAAGGCTCAAACACACAAGCTTTGGGGACAAAATGTTCACTTGTTGCCTAAAATATCCCACTCACTGCCAGGTACCATGGTAATGAGGTAATCAATGTAATTCACTCCTCCTATCAGATGTCATAATGTTATGATTGGTTGGTGTAAATTCATCCAAAAGATCCTTTATTTAGAACTTGACCCCTGAAGTTCTAAAAAGGCAATACTCTTTGTTTTGGTTTGTAGTACCCTTAAACATCTCAAAAGGGGGCAGTTGATATCGTAACAGTTAAGGTGTTCGTCTGTGGCTGGAAAGTTCGAGTACTGAACCTGTAAAGGTACCACTGAGGTGCTCATGAACAAGGTACCGTCCTCAAGCACAGGTCCCTGGTGCTGCCCATGTCATCTGCCCAGTGCTTCTTTACGGATGGGTCAAATGCAGAGGTCACATTTGGTTGTGGTGCACTGTGTGCTGTGCTGTGGTGTGACAAAGACAAATCATCACGCACTTTCTTCAAAATAAAGATGACATTCACTTCATAAAATGTGAGTCTATTGATAATCAAAATGTAACTGGAAGAGTCCATGGTTTGTTTTCACAACTGTTTCTCTCAAGAAAAACTAAGTCAGAAGAAAACACTGTCATATGATCCACATTTCTACCCTGAGCATGTTATTCAAGCACTGTTGATCTGCCTCATATCACTTCTCCATGTATTAGGTCAAAGCTTAGACAAAGCACAGAAATCAGGTCATCTCTCTAGAGAAGACGTCATTTGCAAATAAATCTTTCTCTGCACTTCTATTTGCATCTGTCCATCCTTTGTGTCCTTCCTCCAGGTAACATTCCTAATTGAGATCCCTCACAGGGCAGTGGGCCCAGCATCCCTCCATCTCTGCCCCGCCTCCCTTGTTCCGTCTTTGCTAGTCCTCGTCCTTCCGCCTGCCCTTGGCCTGACTTTGGTCATGGGCTAATGTATCCTTGCCTAATATAGAGAAACCAAAGACACTCTTAGAATAGAGGCAGCCTTCTGGAGTCTCCGTGGAAAAGACCAGGCAATGGTGGTGGACTGCTGCAGCAGCAGCAGCAGTGAGGCACTTCAGCGACGCTATCAGTATTAACTTCCACCAAATCGATAATATCTGTCTGTGCTTTAGCCTTCACTAGACTTGGAACATGTGCAGTGCTCCGAGAAACAAAAATCCATTGCAATTTGGCTCTGCTTGAGGTCGTGTTGGATTAGCGTGCAGTTTGAAGGAAACGGTGGGGGACAAGGACGGAGTAAAGTTGCTGGTTGTTGGTGAAAGAAAAAAAAACAGTACACTAGCAAGAGAAATGACAAGCAATTTGGGAAGAAATTGTGTGATTGCTGCGTGCTAAATATGTAGAAATGGACTGAGGAAGTTAAAAATGAAAAATGATTGTAGATGTTTCTTCTGATTATCAAACTATGAGCTCCTGAATTAATATTAAGCTCACGCCAGGGATGAGCTAAACACAAGAGAAGTAATAGCACTGTTCACCCTAATGCTGTCACCCCCTTGTGGAAAACGAGGGTTGCAGTTGTTTTTTTGTCATTGTGAACACACCACACCACAGCACAGCACATCACAATGAAATGGGAACTCTGCATTTGATTCGTCCGTGAAGAAGCAGTGGGCAGCTGATGTGCAGCCCCCGGGGAGCAGTGCTGGGGGTACGGTACCTTGCTCATGAGTACCTCAGTGGTAACTTCACTGGTCTGAGACTTGAACCAAAAAACTATTGATCACAGGGCCAACTACCCAACTGTTACACTATTGACTGCCCCAGATGTCTTATCAATATCCCAAATGGAACATGACAAATACAACAGCCCTGGTCTCCTCAATGAGCGGAAAATTTGAAGACATAAATGTGAGTCTACAACTAAAACTGTGGAAGGAGTAAAAGGCAGAGGAAGAAGTAAAAAGTAGAAGAAATAAAGTAGAGAAAAGGTAGAACATAAAGATAAGCACTAATACAACAGAGAAGTTTTCATGTTCATTCTTGCTTTTTGCATTAGTGGATTTGTATTCCTGGACTGGCTTGAAATCTTGGAACGCACGAGTTTGTCTCATAGTGTCTCTTCTCTATTAGCTCCTTCAGATGAGATCGTCTGGCAGACATGCTGTGGGCCGGTACAACCCTATTGGTCACCATCTTTCCTTCTTTTTTCTTTCTAAAACACTTGTCCATGTGAGTGTGTTGGACAAAATCACAAATCACAACAGTGGGAAAGCAATTTAAAGATCTCTATGAAGATATTTAAAAATATATTCTCACAAACAAAAGTGACCAAAAATAACTATTTTTTAAAGATTGTTTACATTTACATTGTTTTCTAAATTATATATATTGCACGCACACACGCACAAAGGCAAGTGTTTTCTTCTCCTTAGAGGCTCAAAAATAATGGTACTCTCTCTGGCAGCGCTTGGCATCAATATTGACAGTAGGAGTGCTGTGTGTGTGTGTGTGTGTGTGTGTGTGTTGCAGGCTGGGTGAGAGATGTGGGCGTTTCTCATCCCCGGTGAGGGAGTAAAGCAGATTTAATAAGTACGTCTCTTTTAAATTGATAAAGAATAAGGAAGCTTTGCCCAGTAGATAACTGGGAAAAACACAGGAGAATACATTTATGAACCCACACTGCTCTAAAAGCTCTGCTTTATAAAACACTGACTTGGAACTTTGAACCAGGTTTTGACCCCAGTGTTGAGGGCTAATAAGTTTTATTAGAAGCTGAGAAAGCACAGATAAAGGTGCCTGGAGAGATATAACCCATAAAACCAAGGGTGTTTAATTTAATACTATGAAAGAAAAAAGGCCTCAAAAACCTGAATGAGTTCTTCTTTATGTACTAGACTGTGAGCAATACAGAATTACTTTCTCTGGGTTTATATACTACCACTTACGAATTAAAATGCATTTCGGATATATTTGAACCAATGAAGAAGTGATTAGAATAACTATTTTACAGTTAGGGCAGCACGGTAGCGCAGTGGTTAGCACTGTTGCCTCACCGCAAGAAGGTCCTGGGAATGATCACCAGGTCGGCTGTAGAGCCTTTCTGTGTGGAATTTGTGTGTTCTCCCCATGTTCGTGTGGGTTTTGCTCCAGTTTCCAACCACAGTCCAAAAGAATGTTCTACAGGTTGATTAATACTCTAAATTTACCCCATAGGTAAGAATGTGAGTAAAAAGGATATGTCAATATTTCAATATTTGAACCATTATGCATGACTTTTCATCCTTTACAAAAGCTAGTTGAGCTAAAATTTACTGGCAGTTCAGTGAAGGTTTGTTTTGCTTGTTTACGGCTGATTTTGCCATTTCTTTCTTAATGTAAATTATGGCAAATCAATTGAAACAACAATTGCATCCTTCTAAATAGAAAAATGAATACCTGGATTAACTGAATGAATAATGTTTCTCTTGGTTCCCACACTTGAAGACGTATAACCATTTTTCACTGTTTACTGAAGTCCCTACTTTACACCTTTTCTTGTTCTCATGTTTTGCCCGGCCTTCTGATTATGAATTATTGAGTCAGATCCCTAGCTGATGAATGATGAATATGGGATTGCACAGTAGATAACTTTTTTGAGCTTACCCATCCTCACATTTTTAAAGTTCAGTCTGATTAGGACAGGGAATGTGTAACATTTGCTGTACAGAAAATGTTTCATACCCGACCCCAACTATCTGAGTCTTCTCATGGAAGTTCTTAAGAGCAGGCAATCAGGAGACCAAGTTCAATTTAAAGTAAACTGCATTTCAAACACCCCTAAAGGTTTAATAAGAAATTAAGAGTTGGACAAAAATATTTTTTAAAGTCACAGTTGCAATGTCATAATGACAGACAGTAGTTGGCCTGAACTACACATTAGTTATGCATGACTACTGGCAAAGTGGGCATATTGCAAACCACAGGAGTGAATAAAATGTGTACAGAGGGGGAGAGAGAGAGAGAGAGAGAGATGTACGAGACAACAGAGTGCAGGTGTATCTAAGTAGGCCATTGGGGTTGAATCTTCTATGTGTCCTAGTTTCCTCTGGCCTGTTCTGGTCCAACCATCTTCCCTAATTCACCCACACAGCCAGGGGAGATCCACCGCCAGAGAAGGGAAGAAAAGTAGTTCAGTGGTGAAGGCCTCTGATTAGTAATGCTGTGTTTGATGGCGTTTGTGAACTTATAATTTCCAATCTCCAATGAGCAAAAAATATATAAAAATGAAAATGTGCCCAGATGTCAAACTGGTAACTCAGAATAGAAATATCAATCCGAAGTTCTCCCAACTGCCAGATTTTGTGTTATCATCAACATGGCTGTACACACAAGTGTCCCGACTTCCCACTTTTCTGGTTCATCAAACTCATGATTTCTCTTCCTGGTAAGAATGAAAGAAGATTTCCCAAACAGTTTTGGTGCTTTAAGAATTCATTTTTAAAGGTGGCATAGAAACATAATCTGCCGAATTTTAAGGACTGATTCAGTGACCTGCAGCAACTCTCCATGAAGATGCATTCACACAGTCAGAAGAATGTTTCATCCCAATTGCTGTCAGTTTAATCACCTGGTGAAAGTGTCCTATGAATACATAAGACCACTTTTATTGTTGCAGAGAATCTTACCAGCATATCTTCTTAAAATCTTTAAAGAAGAAGAGAAACCACAATGGAGTGTTGGGCTGTCAAGACTACTTGGAGTTAAAGTTCAACAAAGTTCATACCTTCCTTTGGGTACAAACCAACAGAAAGTCTATAAAAGAATAATGTGCAGACAACTTTAATGAGGTTGATGGGAGTAATCCGTCATAACACACAGTGTATCAAACCATATATACACCAATCATCTATAACATTACAATGACTGACAGGTGAGGTGAATACCAGTGATTACCAGGTTACAGTGGCACCTGGCAATGTGTGGGATATATTATGCAGCAAGTGAACATGCTGTCCTTCAAGTTGATGTGTTGGAAGCGACTTTAACAAGAGCCAAATTGTCATGAGGCCTAGATGACTGGGTCAAACTTCAAAGCTGCAGCAGCTCTTGTGTGATATTTCCCCTCTGCAGTTACCAAAAAGTGGTCTAAGGAAGAAAAACCGGTGAACCGGTGAAAGAATGATGAGTGACCAAGACTCACTCATGCACAAGGGGAGCGGAGAATGGCTCGTGTTGTCCAATCTAATAAAACAGCTAGTGTAGCTCAAATTGATGAAAATGTTAATGCTGTTTCTAGTGAAAAGGTGTCAGAACATATACCGAATCACAGATTGTTATTTATGGGGTTGCATAGCTGCAGACCTAATCAATATTAGTTATGGTCATAATGTTAAGGCTGATTAGTGCATGGCGGCAAGAGTATATTGCAGTGTGCTGTGTGTGTGTGTGTGATATGAATGAGAGAGAGAGAGAGAGAGAGAGAGAGAGAGAGAGAAACTGTAAATGGTGCTCCAATCTCCCAGCTCCCATTTTATGTCATTAATACACATACTCCCCACACACACTTATACCCACGTTGCATGGAATGTTAAGTGGCTTCACATTTCTCCCACACAAGGGAGGTGTGAGTGTGGGTAAATGTGTGTGTGTTTGTACAAGTACATGTGATTGCTCTGTATTACTAATCCATCCCCTTGAGCCTCTGCTGCGTTTTTTGAACAGAGATGGCAAGCAACATCATAACGGGAACACGAAGACACTGACCTGCCCTGTAGTTCAGCAAAAGGGCAGCAATATGGACTGGACCTCTGGGAATCATGGTCCAAATACAGCCTTTTCAGCATCCATTCACTTTTAAAACAGCTGTCATGGAGGAACTACACCATAACTGTGGTAAACCAATGTTCAAAATATGAGTATTTTATTTAAAAATTAAATATGCAACATTATTATAATACAGTATATACTCTAAGTTAACAATATATTTGTCTTTTTACAGCTTTACAAACTAATAAATGTGATCAGTGTTTTAAAAGTCTACATTATGAACCCTCATTACACACACTTTTGACTATTAACAGACAGTGTAAATGCATTAGATAAAATTAGACTTGCATGGTTTTATCAGCTGTTATATCATATGTTGCGCAACCACCATTCTCATCTTTCTTACTTTCTCGTACTCTCTTGAGAATGTAAGTCTAATGGGGGTTAAAGGGAAAACTAGTTGCCTAGAGCCTAACCACTTTTTTCCATTCACATGCTGGAATATTTCCAGAGCTATTTATATCAACACTTACAAGCTCAGTAATTCACATTGCAAGCTCTGAATGTGAAGTTTTGGATGAACTGAGATGGAAAAGAACCAACACAATCCAGCAAGTATCTCCTGCTTAGCCTATAGCATAGTCAAGGAATCCATCTATGGAAGCAAGGATTTAACCTTTAAAGATGTGGTCCTTGCTAAGTTGATAATCTCTCCCATTCTGAAATAAGCCGATTCTTCCATACGCCAATGAATCACAGATGTGCTGAGCATTGAGTAAGTAATGACACATCGAATGAAACTGATGGTATTGAAAGGCATCTTAAGCACCTTCTTCAATACAGACTCATTACCCACACATATCATTTACAAAGGCAGTCGGGATTTAAACTCTTTAAAATTCATGTTCAATGGAGGTTGCCATTTGATGAAAGGTATTTGGGGGGAAATATTGGCGTACTGGCACACAATGAGACACAGATGGACTTTTAAGATGTGGACAATGGAGCTCTAATGGCACATCAAAAGGTAATATTGTACACACACACACACACGCACGCACGCACGCACACACACACAGACACACGTCTTGCTATCTTTGTGAGGTATTTCCACTGACTTGCATAATTACCAGATCTAAATAATACTACACACTTATATATGTAATCTCAGTAATAAATAAAAACTGATACTTGGTACTTTTCGGTGCAATATTTCCTCATGAGGATGGTTTCACACACACAAAAAGAAAAACCTGACAAATCTAAGGTTGTCCTATTCCTTTTTCAGGACATTCAGGTCATCACAACCACCTAGGACATTCAGGTCCTTGCATGCACACACACACAAACACACACATAGGAAGAGTGAGGGAGCTGGAGCACAGATCAGAGACTCCAGATGAAAGATGTGGTGGTGAAAAGAGAGAAGGGGTTTTGTCCCATTACTAGAGACTCATGTGCTTATAGCTCAGATACTGCATTACATATTATAGCAACAGGAGCTACCCTGTTCTGAAACGTAAAGAGTGTGGCACTGATGTTCTGATTTCCATACAGTATATATATATATATTATATATATAAATTTTTTATTTTTATTTTTTCCTCAAGTAAAGGCACACGGCATGAAAGTGGTTAGTACACAGAAAGCAATTATTCATATCCTCATACATAAAAAGACCCAAGACAAAGTCACAAAAATCTGACAAATCTAAGCTTTTCTCATCTCTAACTAACAACAACAAAACCAACAAAACACTAAACTAAACACAAAACTCCCCTTCGTTACGTTTACACACTATGTGGGCAGGAACATTTGACAAAGTATAGTGAAAGCTTTGTGTCCATGATAATTTTTGCTAGAATGCAGGATCGGCTGAAGGCTGCAGCTAGTCTGAGATTACACCTAATCTGTCTGTATGTGCCTGGTGCTGTAGGCTGCTCTAATCTGATGAGCCTATTCCACTCACTTGCTTGCTCCCTCCGCAAAAGTATTACTGGTTCCCATAATGCCCGTGGTCCCAGAGAGGCATTGCCACCTTAGCCACTGGAAACAACAATGGCAGCGGAGTGCAGTTGACGCAGCATTTGCTTAGCCGGGTCAGAAAAAGGAAAAAAGAACACAGTGGAGGGCTTTGCTGCAAGAGCTCGCAGTGTTGAAGGATGCTTTCTTGCATCATAAAAGCACATGTTCGACATCATCACTACAAAACTTAGTAGGAAACAAAGTAGCATGTCTTTTTCCCTGGCTAACCCTCATAGTTAACTGTCAGGATTTTACTTAATTATTTTCCTTTTATTATGTAATTCAAATTTCTATCAGTTAATTATTTTGAAACAATCAAAAGTTTAAAAATGAAAACTATAATTATGAGCATTTTCACGTTAATGTTTAATCTGAATTTCAAATAATAGCTACTTGAATTTTAAGTACCTTGTTTCTTGAAGTACTATATAATTTTTTTCTGTGTGTGTGTACAAAGTCACTCCAAACCAGTAGAAAAGTCTAGCTGTCTATATGAAGATTACTAGGTTTTTTGTTTTTTTACTTTTTAGTTTATTCATATGTATTTCCAAATGCACATGCATATGCATACACTTTTGTGTCTATTATCAGACAACTTAAATGTACTGATGTAAAGCATTCCTAATAATAATAGTTACATAGAAGTTTGCGTATGCATCAGAAGGTTACTGGTTCAAGTCCCTAAACCGGTAAAGGTACCACTGATATGTTTCATGAGCAATATACTGCTTCTACAGTGCTCCTGAGAGGCTGCCAAAAGCTATATCCGCTGCCCATCTCAGAGGGCCAAATGCAGATGTCCCATTTCAATGTGATAATTGTGTGCTGGGTCTAATGTAGTATTTACATGACAATCACTCACTTAAACATTGCATTTATACATACATAATAATTATATTATTATATATGTACACACACACTGTGCAAAAAACTGTTTTAACAGTATTGTATGAATCGTGTTTATATGTATGGTAGAGAAAGAGGTTGGGTGACAAATCACGCTTCCATTTTACATGCAAAATATTCAAACTCGAGGGCGGCTCAAGACTTCCAGGTGTTACTGTTTACTGATGTGCACCGGTAGGGGGCAGCGGTGAGTACAGATAAAGCATAACCTCACATCAGTCTCCCTCCTGCGCCTGCCCTTCTCCCGGTGTGTGCGGACTTCAGAGGCCGGTTGCTGGGTATTTCTACCAGCTGCGCTCATCCACATGCTGCATTAATCCTCTCCTCTCCTCTCTTCTCTCCACTCACCAACTTTCTTCACATTCCTCCCTCTCTCGTTCGTCCTCCCCACATCCTCCCTCTCTCATTCTCTCTCTCAGCAGCGCCGTGCCTCCGGACAGCTGATATAAATTCAAATCGGCGCATCCATGATGCTGCACCAGCCTTTCTACTTTATTACCCTGAGCCGTCAAATCAAGCAGGAGGTAAAATAAAAAACAAACTTGTCGGCAACGGTGAAGTCGGAACCTTTTTGGTGGTGCCTCCCGTTTTTCACCGTTCGAAATCCTTTTTCCTCCCACCTCGTCCCTTTTAATTTTTTTTGCGTACAAGGCAACACGCGTCTTGGTGGTTTTGTGGTGATGATGGAGGAGATGATGATGGTCATTACTGTCCGGCTCCGGAGTCGCACTCAGCTGCCAGAGGAGTTCAACCCAAAGAAGATTAAAGCTCGAGGAATGGAGAAAGGAGCTGCTCGGCGATAGATGTGCGCGATGCAGCCAAGCAAGGACTGGCGTCGGGACTGTGTTTGGGCGGACAACCTGGTGAGTTTTATTAGTTTTTTACGAGAGGCGGAAAAGTTTGCCACTTTGCTGAGCAAAAAAGTCAACTTTACTATAAGTTTGTTTAAATTGCAGAAAAATCTCTCAACTTACTTACTTGCATGAAATAATAGTCTCTGGACGAGACTTTACAACAAATAGTTCCTAGTGGTTAAAAGGTGAGAAAAGGCAGCATCTGTTTTTGGTTAACGGCGAGTTTCAATGCAGTCTCGGGAGTTGCTTGCTTGAGGGCTACGTTTTGCACAATCTTACCTCGTTTTAATAAACAATAACGTCATTAGTCTCCTGACATAAATTTACGGGACAAGTTGGTGATTTTCTATATTTTCTCTTGTTTTGTTTTCGCCTTTTTCGTTTTGTTTTGGTTTTCATGGTGAACGGCGATCGACAAACACGCCAAAGTTAGTATAGAGAAATGTTTTGCTTATTTCGGAGAATTACTTCGAATAACCAGTTTGCCAGATGACAAGCAAGAACAGAGAAGTGAACCTCGGCCCAAGTGCACTTTAAGTTCTGTATCAGTAACGGTAGCGACGTAAGTGTATCGCTCTGTTCTGTAATTGTACTTACGCTGAAAGTTGTGTCACATGCAGCTACGAGCATATGAGTTTAGTGAATAATATATTTAACGCCAAAAAACTTCAAATCCTGTTATAATTGGAGCAACGCGGCCATATTCGTTTAAGGAGGTAATTTGATGACATTTTTAAAGATAGAGAACCGTGATGAAATTTAAATCATGAACAATTAAAAGTCAAACACATCATACTACTAATAATACACACCTTAAATGCTGATACAAAAAGAAATCTTCATTTATCTTCTCATGTTCCATGTAGACTGACCTACAACGCAAAGTCTGTCATATAGAACGAATTAATTTGGATTTAAGGGTTCTTAGTAAAAAGAATCTTCCGCATTCAAAAATAAAGGCGATTGAAACAGTTATTTTTCACCAATGTTATAATTTCTTTTAGTCTCTTTTATAGAACTACTGCTCAAAAATCACCTTCTACTATTCAGAACAAGATCCTTTCCCAACAGAGCGTTCAAGTAATTTGGTAAAAGAAAAATCCTTCTTTAGTACAAGAATATCGAAATTACAATGTTTTTTTTCATATATATGACAGCATCACACAGCCTTACTATGTAAGTACATTGTTTTCATGGACTCCTCAGATATTTTGTTTATTTTATTCAGGTAATTGCTTAATATATATGCAGATTACTAGATATTGTATGTCTATGCCTCTATTGCTAGTGTAAATCACAAGTTTCATCATGATATAATATTATATTGATTCAGTGAACAATGTTCATCATCTGCCCAATATCATAAAGTCGCTACACATGATTTGATTCGATTCAATCTATAGAAGCCAGTGATCGTTACGCAGACAATATCATATATGCCGTATTTTAGAGTTCAGAGTCATTTCCATTAATATCAGATCTTTTTATTAAAATAAACCCGTTCACTATATTTTGGATCAGTGCTATAGGCTCACTAATCATTGAATTGAGTATTAATGTAGACTGATGTATCGTTGCACCCATACTAACTACACTGAGTTACTAACGTTCTGAATGTGCAGAACTGTGTGATGTCAGCAACAACTCACTCCATTCACTCCTAAGGCACATAGGAGCTTTATGATATCATCGACAAGACACACGATACCATAACATGCCTGTTTACTAAAAGGGCACTTTATGAAATGTGGAAGATTATCTGGTTACATAAGTAACACTATTGGGATAAAAATGCACATTTAAATGTTAAGTGGGTTCTACACTTGGTAGGGCTTGGCGATATGAATTCAAATATATATGATTAGATTAAAGATTAGATTTTTTGTTTTTTTGTACTGTAAATATGTTCAACTATTAAATCTATGATATTTTTTTCTAATAAAAGAGTCTATTCTTTGTAGAAAGAACAGAATAAAAAAAATTATTTAAATTATCATTATAGACAAGATTACATTGATTAGGCGTTGATTACATTGATTAATTGGTTTAAATTAATTTTTAATACATTTCCCAGTCCTAATGTTCCATGACTCTCTGTTCTTAGCAGTAAAAAGCGAGAGAGAGGTGGTCTGATCGGCCGGGAGGGCGCTGATGTGGACAGCTTAGCGGGCGGTAGAGAGATGGATGAGAACTGACTGGGCCGTCAGTTGCTGCTTAGCGCACACCGAGACGCTCGGTAACTCAGCCCTGCATCTGGGCCAGCCTCGGGCTGAGCTCTGAGAGCCACACTCACTCCGAAAGGGCGGCACGTGCCGGGGAACCGCCAATGTCTCATTCGTTCAGTTCAGCGTACAGAACCACGAGAGTACATCTCAGTTTTCAAACCTCATCCCTACACTGTAAAAAAATATTCTGTAGTTATAAAATATATCATATCACTGTAAAAGCATTTGATATTTATTTCCAGTTCACTAGCAGAATATTTTAGGTATATAGTATTTTACTGTATTTTTGAAGAAATGACAAAAACATCTGTAGATTGCTGTAGATGTACAGCCTTTCTTTAACAAAGTCCAGTAATGTACTGTTACAGACATATTAACATACTGTCGGGATATAAGTGTACATTTACTGCTATTGGTTAGAGTGTATATTTGAGTAGAGGACGATTTTCTAGAGTTGGCTTTGGAATGTGTTTTTTTTTATAGGTGTTGCTCTTTGTCATTCCTCCCCTCCCCCTGTTTTTTCTTGCCAGTGCTTACTCTCTCTCCCTCTCTCTCTCTGAGATGCAGGTAATTCTGCTGCTAAGAACAGCTGCACTCAGGTACATCCTTCTCACAGCCCACTGCACCCATCAGCGGTGTGGACAGAGAGAGAGAGAGAGGGAGAGAGAGAAATCCTAGTCTTTTGTGATGTTTCACACTAAATCCTTTTTACTTGGTGCTATTTGGATGGTTGGTGCTGGATAACAACGTCAAGGACAAAGAAAACAGGTGTAAGCGCCATCTCAGATGCACACAGATTGCTGGAGTGTCCTTTTGTGAGACAGAGTGATGGTTTATGAAAAAAAGAGCAGTCTCAAGCTATTGCCACATTTTTCTATTTTCTTAGTGTTTGAACCTGCTTTTTGTGCATTTGAACCCTCAAATAAAGGGCAAAGAAAAGACTCCCATTGCGCTGTCCACTAGAAGACGAGATTAAAGTAAGGTCTCATGAGCTTTTCTGAATATAGAAATAAGATGGAGATGGTTTTTTGAGGAATGTGTCTAATAGAAACACCTTTTGTCCCATGAGAGGGGCAGACAAGCCTGGGAGGTATTTACTTGGTTTCTCGCTTGCACCTCTCATTCCCCACTGATCACCCCATTTATCATCTTTACTGGCCGTCTCCTTACCCAGTCCCCACTTTATTATTTTAGGTAGTTTTACACCATGCTGGGCTGCTAGTCGGACAGCCAGCCAGTTACAGATGAATGAATTCAGATGGCACCGGGCTCTGTTTTGTCACGTTTGAGCTGCATATAGAAATTGAAGTGTAGAGTATGTCATCACTTCCTGATGAAAAATTGTTTGGTTTTTTTGCATTGGTTAAAGAAACCTCTTGGAAGAGCATTTTGGGAGAACACATTTTGAATAATTGCATCACCTGAAAAGAGACTACAATGCAAAATATAATTTGGATGGATAGATAAACAGGTGGAATGAATGAGTGGATGTTGGCTAAATTGTTTAGCTTCATAAACTGATCTGGGATTTTGGATTTGTCTTGATGAGTTTGAAGTTTACATGGATACAGTTGGGAGTTATGTTCAAAATCTGTTCACATCAGGAATGTTTGGTATGTTAGAATCCTTCATTTTCTGCGAAAGTGTGTAATTGTTCTCTTCATTATTTTGTCTTCTTCCAACTTTTTTGCAACTAAACCTCTTCCACAGTTTTTGTTGTATTTATTAACCCACTTCCTTGTTGCGTTTAGAAGACGCAGGAAACGTGTGATAAAAACACCTCACATTTACCTTCAAAAATAACTAAATGACTAATGGTTAGTAAAAATAATAGTGGTTTTGTTTCCTTCGTTTTAATACATTGTTAAAGAATCATTATAAACGGAGACAAAATTGCAAATTTTCCCACAACTTTGACTTAATACCGCGACTTTACTGCAGCAAAACACCTAAAAACACTGCAACTTTCATAGCAGTTTTTAGAAAAGCTGCCACAAAAAATCAGGCATTTCAGGCCGCAACAATCTCCAGAAAAGGCCCATGAAATCCCAGAGGGACTGATTAACAGCCTCTATCATTTCTCCTTTTTACCTTTTTCACTCTTTAGCTTTTGTTACCTTTTACACAGCAATCACATAAATAACGTAATTGCTTATGTATGTAAAAGTTAATATTACTTGTAGACATATATCTTGATTAATCATATCCTGTTATTTTAAATTTTCAGTTGTAGGGAAGTGGCGTTTTATGACTGTAGTGAAACAGTAAAGCTGAAGAAAGTGAGTGATTATTTGTCATTGTGAACACACCACAGCACCACAATGAAATGTGACCTCTGCATTTGACCCATCCATGAAGGAGCAGTGGGCTGCTGACATGGGCAGCATCTGGGTAGCTGTGCTTGGGGACGATACCTTGCTCATGAGTACCTCAGTGGTACCTTTACCGGTCTGGGATTCGAACCGGCGACCTTCCGTTCACAGGGCAAACTCCCTAACCGTTACTCTACCAACTGCCCCGGTATTACCATTCTGAAAAATACAACCAAAACAATTTGCAATTCTATTTTTTCCACCCCTACTGTTAATTGTCCTGTTTATATAGAATCTGTTCAGTCAGCCCCGAACCTGTTGACTCAGCCGTTTCGGGCCCTCGCTGTAAATGTATGAATGGAGCCAGTTGTCCTTTTGTGCGCATCCACCAAAACAGTCCCCCACACTTGTGCACCAAAAAACCAGCCTCCTCTCCACACCTCAGATGTCTAATCATCAATGATTCTCTTTGAAACCTCCCCCCATTAACCGTGGCATTCACACCAAGAGCCGGCGCTAAATTCTCCCCGCGTAGGCCGTCGTCTGATGAGCCGCGTTTCCAGTGATTAAAGGTAATGGTAATCAGGTTATTTGATTCGAGTATGAAGTGCAAATAACGACTCCGCTGTCAGAACGGCGACGCTCGTGTTCCTCACCCAGAGGATGATTACAACAAAAAAATCAAGACGTTATTTTAGTGCAAGAGCGACTCAGCAATGCCGAGAGGATCGGCCGGAAAAGAACCTGAGTAAATTTAGTTGATGCGGTGCTTTTCTGCTCTGTGTCCTTCACGTGGGACAGGTTCAGTCCTACGGCAAACACAACGGCACTTTCGCACATGAGCTGCAATGATAAGAGTAAATTCAGGTGTACAGCAGCGTTATCTACAGCACAGATGTCTTACTCGTTACATGCTGCTCCCTCTGCCATATAATTTTAATCAGTGCTATTATATTCAGTTTTGGTCAGTATGTGGCTTAGCTGTTAAGCCGTCCTAGTAGGTTCCCTTGAAAGCTAGTTGAAAGTCACTTTTAAGTTTTATGATCACTCACACCAATTTCTGTAAATTTGCAGTTATTCCCCTATTATTTTTTCAAAAAAGTTTAAATATTGTGTATGCAAAAATGACAAATATTTGCAATAGGCAACAATGCACAATGCTATAAAATTATACAGTATTACAGTAAACATGTAATATTTTACAGACTTCCTGTATTTTGTAATTATAGTATTGTATTGTAAATAGTAATTACAGTATGTTTGCTGTAAAAATATTTAATATAATATAAATGGTATAATTTTATACTGTAAATTTATGTTGAATATTTTGTGCCGTGGAGGAAAAATTTTCTAATTTTCTAATGATTTTTGGTTTGTTCTACCAATGCTCTTAAAATCGTGAGAGTCTGTGATATCCTCTAAATTCATAATGCATTTGTGCATCATTTTAATAACTTCTGCAAACCGTACTTTGTACCTGTAATGAGAAGGCGGGGTGAGATGCAAGCTTGCAGCCGTTTTCATTAGAAGGGCTATTCCAGCAATTGCAGTCATTAATCCGTGGGTCATAATATGTGCGACCGAACGTAAAGAGGGATAATCCATGATTGTAAATGAGAATACAAGGCAAAAAGGTTAAAGCACAAGATCTGAGTACAAGCAGACTGAACTGCTATGCAAAAACACAACGCTCTCGCAGTGCAAGAGCCAACACAGATAAACACGATATAAATAGTGAAAGAATACAATAACTTAAGATGCAAAATCGAATTCGAAATAATAATGTATATTGAAATAATAATAATAATAAAGCTGATTTTCCTATACATGCCATCACAGCTGCCCAGTGCTGCTGATACTTATGTATAATATTTATTGCAATCATGAATATTATATATATAATATTATTATGATTATTATTCATAATTTGTATATATATATAATTTTCATATTTTGTAGTAGATTATTGATTAAAAATAATAATACTTAATTTTATAAGTAGCCAAAAGTTGTGAGAAGAAATTTAGTGAGGGAATGTAAATAATATTTATAAAGAAGCTTGATATATGCTGGTGGTCTGTTGGTTAGGGTCCTCGCCTCTGGACCAAGAGGTTGGGTTCGAGTCCAACCTCCAGCACCATCAACACTGGGCCCCTGAGCAAGACCCTTAACCCCAAGTTGCTCTCAAGGAGACCCTGAAATTAGAAAATAGATGTTTCTCTGTATAATGCTGTAAATGTAAACATGGTAAATGAACATGTGCCTAGAATAATAGCAGAACAGTGCAATAAAACGCCAGTGATCAGGGTGTGAATGGGAATGGATAATCAGTGTTTGGTGCACATAAACAATCGATTGCTTTTGTTTGCTATAATTGGTTGCAACTCGTTGAAGCCAAAAACAACTCGCTGCCAAATGAGGTCACATGTGAGGAACATGACATCTGCGTGGTTAGAACTCGCAGTACGGATTTCATGTGATTATTCACATGAATATGCATGTGTGTGTGTCTTCTAAAAAGTGTGTGTGATCTGTGAATGTAAGGCAGGAGTGGATAAAGAACACAACTCTGTTACTTGAGTACTTGCTTGTAAAAATACTTTTTTAATGTCATTCTCAATGCATTGACTTAAAAAAGGAATTGTTGTAAAGCAAAAATATTGTAGTGATTCTGGAACAACCTGCTGATGAAGATGGTATACGCAGCAAACATTTTAAATTCTTAATCATGGATCTTCAAGCCGTGGGTGCTCCACTAGGGTGTCTTTAGCCTGATTTTTTGCAGAAGTCACCATCTTTGCGGATGCCTTTCCTAAAAATTGCGATGAAAGTTGCTGGAAAAAATGTGATTTTGTCTCCCTTTATAATGATTCTTTAACAGTTAATTAAAACAAAGGGAACAAAACCACTATAATTTTTTTAAATCATTTAGTTATTTTTGAAGATAAACGTGACACATTTTTATCATACACGTTTCCTGCATCTTCTAACCGGAACAAGCAAGTGAGGAAATTTAAACTACAATTTTGTTCCTGGAATTATCTTCTTGCATTGAATGTGCATATGACCTGCAGCAGTTGAATATAAAATTGTCAACAGGCAATCTATTAAATAAAGTGACAGCGGTCAATAAGAGAAAACTACAACCAGTAATATGTACAGTAAGGGTTCAGTATCATAACAACAGTCAAGTGGAGAAAAAATTACAATCAGTAATAGTAATAAATATACATTCAGTGATGCACATCAAAGTAGCAAGTAACGAGAGCCTTTATATAAATATATGATATACTCACATACAGATACTCATGAACATACTTAAGTACAATACTCAAGTGTTTTACCTTGTTGCTGTAGGGGGAGTCTGTCGTGATAGTTGAACTTATTTAAGAAGAGGTCAGCAAAGCATTACCTGACTAAGATGGGAAATTAAAGTGTTCAGTGATTAAAGTCATATATATTTATATACTCCACGTTTTCCCATCAGAGGATGTCTTATTTTAGCTGCTTCCTATTTTGGGATCCTCAAAAATCCTCAGGTCAAGAAGGAGAGAGATGGCGTTACTCAGACGCCTGATAGAGCGGTTAAGAGTCTGAAATGGGAAGATAGAAAGGAAGACAGAAAAAGGAGGAGAGCGGTTTTCTGTCTTGTTTTGTGGAGATCTGTCCAATCATCTGTTCCATATATATTTATTTACTTTATGCTTTCCCATTAAAAGTCTATTAAGTGAAATCTAAATTTTAGCTACTTCCTATTCTGGTATCCACAAAAAACTCCAGTCAACATGGAGAAAGATGGCGTCACATAAGTGAAAAAGACAGAAAGGAAGACAGAAAAAGAGGAGAGGGATTTTTCTGTCTTTGTCCAGCAGACCTCTCCTGGTCTTGTCCACTCATCCGTCCCACAGTGGCCCTGGCTAACACAGCAGCTCGTTAATTCAGGAGAGAGGGGCGTCCTACATACCTTTCATTCCCTCTATATATAGTGCACCCTAAATGTCCTCATTAGAAGGCGTGATTTATGAGGCTCCTACATCCTGCCTGCTTTACGTCGGCGCAGGAACAAGAGGAGGACGGCCGCTGCCTTCCTTTTACCCCTTTATCAAGTCTTTTTTAGGCGCTAGCAGATGGTACATACACCTCACTCTGCTGAACACCTGAACACATGCTGTGTTGGGGAGTAGCTAACTACAAGTAGCCAGTGTCTTTCAAAAGGGAGCTTTTCAAGCTATATGCTACTTATGACTAAAAGTTGCTGAGCTACAGCCAGGTTCTTGCTTCCGTCTTCGCCAAGGTGAACTCCATCCATTCTGCCAATTCAACACCAACTTGAATCACCTGGTAGATGAAAAAAATGTCTTTGTGAAGAGAGCTTTTATCTTTTATAATAATGTAGCATTTCGTCACACTACGTTGCTGTTTAAAGAAGAATAGTTAGTTACTTTTAAAACTTCAGCTTTTAATAGTAGATTTTCTTCTGATAAGCTACTCAAAAATAGCTTTGCTACTCACAAAACTACTAATATAGTAGTTAGCTGCACTACTAACTATAGAGAACAAGTAGCTAGCTACATCGACGCAGTCTCACAGCCACAAATTCCTATTTCCATCTTAGAATCTGTTCTCCGACTCTATCTCGCAGCTGCCAAGAGTGCGCTCGACCAATTCACCACCAGCCAGAAACTCCTGCTAGTTGGAAAGACACTTCTTCATAAATAGAGAAAGATTTTCGTAACTTCTTTAGTAAAGATGGGTCGCTATTTGTAAAAGCTAATTGTAGTTAGTTACTTTTAAAGCTACAGCATTGTAAAAGTGGTTTTGCTACTCATAAGCTAGTAAGTTAGTAGCATCGATACTTGTAGTTAGGTTCTACTCAACACTGAAGGCAACAAAGCTTTTTTGAGTAGCTTCACTAGTGAAGCTATAATAAAAAGCTAAAAATTTAAAAGTAAATAACTGCTCTTCTTTACAAGTAGCAACGATCAAATGTAACATTGTTACAAAAGAAACAATATAGCATTTACCAAGACGTTATTTCAACTACCAGGCGTTTCCAGTTAGTGTTGAATTGGGAGAATGGATGGAGTTCACCTTGGCGAAGATGGAAGCAAAATTCTGTGGCCATGAAATTGTTTGGATGCAGATAGATACTTGGTCACTGTAGTCTGTAGTGTAGCCAATTGCTACAATAAACAGTAGCTTAGCTGTAGCTTCGTTACTTTTAATAGTACGTAGCTTGTAGCTTGAAAAGCTGCAGTTTAAAAGTAACTTCCCCAGCACTGCAAACTATGTTAGCACTGAAATCAAGACAGCGTGAAGCATTGACCGGCCCAGTTGAGCGAGAGGAGAGAAAGAAAAGAAAATCAATGTGCTTTAATTTTGCTGATAAGGTCCTAGCAGCCCGAGCGATGTGAAGTCACCTGTTATAGCCTTTAGACTCGTGCTTCAGATATATGTAGCGTTAATAGAGTCCTAATAATTTACTCTGAAATGTCAGTGATGGATAACGATTTTCATTTGAAATGTCAAGCGTATTAAATGTCGCCAATAATTCTGTTGGTATAAATCATTTCATGGTTTTACATATGTCAGCGTTTGTGCCTAAACTGTGACTGTGATTTAACTATACATTGTCTTGACAGTTTAATAAGGTAGTAATGAGATATTTAGTATTTTATAGCATTGTCAAGTCATGTTTGTAGTCATAGAGCCCACAGACTTCAGCTTCTTATAACATGAGCCACTCCTCATTTTTAAAAACTTTGCTAGAAAAATGTGACAATGGCTACAATGATTTATTGCAACAGTACTGTACACAGAATTCAATAAAACAAACTTATTTCAGCTGCACATATTTGTATGTAGAGATTATGAGAAATTGAATCTTGATAGCTGAACTAAATGTGTTTGTATGATTAATGCCTCTAATCAAAATAAAAATAAAATATTTACTTATGCAAATTAGTAGGAGAACAAAACAGAAAGCTGCATTAATTATTGTAGCTTGAAGTGTGTGTATCATGATTTTAAGACAGTGTTCAGCCTAATGCCAGTTAAACCAACTGATAAAATGAGTACCTCAGTGGTACCTTTACCGCTCTGGGACTTGAACCAGTGACCTTCCGATCAAGGGGCTGGGCAATATGACCACAAATCAGTGTCACCATGATTTGAACGTTTTATCTTGATTGCAATTAATGAACAATTACAGCTCATATAACATAGTCATAGTTCACTGGCAAGGTTTGTATTGTACATATGCAGAATATTCATAATTTTGTGATTTCAAAATAATCGAAGGAAAACACACAAATATGTAGCCACAGACTTGACGAGGCGGAGTCATGTGACAACACGCTCTGAAGTATGTTTTTAAGGGGAGAGAGTTCCTTTTAACATAATTTTGTTACTGTCATGGTCAAGATCATGTCAATTGAAGGTTATGAATGTCAGTTTCAATGAAATTTTTTGATTAATTACCCAGTCCTAAATTGACGTAACCAATTATATCGAATAATTATTGCAGCCCAATATTTTTTGTGCATCATCATTCTATTTAAGATGTTCTTAATATTCCCAAAACTTCATACATCTAGCAAACCTAGATCCTTTGACGTTAAAGAAAGCCCTATTCATTATTTCACCAATGTGTCATGCCTGAGTCTGTAAACACTATAATCTACAAATTCATCCAAATTTTGTATGTTTATGATCATTATGCCTGAGTCATAAAGCACAATGGTTAATAATTCCCCCTCACTACCTAAACAGAGTGTCAGAAGAGGAAAACCAATAAAGGTGATATTTATAGCCAGTGATCGAGTATCAGTGATGGGTCATTTAAGGGATTTGACAGACCATTAGCAGGCTCATTAGGGTCTGGTGGTGGCGAGACGCCTGCTGTGCATGTCTGCTGTCAGTCGCCTGAACGGGAGGAAAAAACTTGTCTGTGTCTCCTTCAAAAGGCCGGAGGAACAGGCAGGGGGCTTTGAGGTTGCTGGGGTGTAAATCACAAGTTTCATTATGATACGATATTGCATCTATGCAATGCCCCGCGATTTGACGTCTGCTGATACCCTAAGTCTGCAACGATATGATTATGATTTAATTTAGTTAAGAAGAAAGTTGTCGATATGAGTCAATATCATATGTTGATTTAACACAATTAAGGGCTTGTGTCGACTAAACACAGTTTTTGTTCTGGCAGCGCCTATTTTTAATACCTATGAGCTTCAGCATTCAGAGCGCTAAGCACCTTCAGCGGAAAATAAGTGTTTTTTTTCCGCAGCGTTCAGAGCGCTTCCAATTACAACTTTTACAACCTCTTGGCTTGTCAATATCACTTCTCTCTTGCTAGCCAATCAAAATTGAGAAAAGGGCGGGACATACACAGTCAAGAACTCACTAACAACAATGATGGCGTATCTGGAGCAGCTGGAGAAGTTAAGTAGTTCAAAATGCCAAGATGCGATTTCTCTCCACTGTAAAGAATATGTCGGCTAAACTACCGATCTCAAAGGAACACATTACAATGTTTACATAGAAATAGGAATGAACGTGGAAGTGCCCGATGTCGCTTTTTTGTAACTTAGCAACAACAAGCGCTGAGAAGCACCAGGAAAGCGCAGAGAAACCACTCTGGAAGTGAGGTTTTGACCGCCCTCAGTGCAAAAAACGTGTTTGGTGGACACAGGCCCTAAATTACAAAAGCAACTAAAATATCATTTCTTGGGAATCGAAGTTAACTTTTCAAATTTCTTCACGAAAGCTTACTTGTCTTCCAGAGGCTTCTTTAGTTCTAGAAATTTGATGGGGCGTTTCAGGTATTTGTCCTCCACTGGCGTCGTCATCTTGAATTTCCATTCTTGACATTTAAATAAAATGAAGCAGACATTAAATTAAAATTAAACAAACTTCTCTTTTAGTGAAAATCAATTTCCGGTTCAATATAAAGTGGGACTTGCAATATGAAGAGGTGGACAGTAACTAAGTACAACTAAGTACAACTAAGTACTTAGAGTACTGTACTTTAGTAGAGTTTTTGAGTATGTGTACTTCACTTGAGTAGTATTTTATTTGGAAACTTATGACTTTCACTTCACTACATTTTAAAGACAAATACTGTACTTTTTACTTCACGACATTTCTATCAAGGTTCTCGTTACTCGTTACTTTCAAATCTGTGGATGAAGTGGATGTTATTCCCCCTTTTCTAAAACGTGATTCGTTGTTTAGCAGGTGACAGTCTGTCAGTAATCAGTAGGGTTACGTCACACCTGTAGACAGGAACTATAAAACCAAGTTCAGACAGTTCTGCTGTTTTCTGTCTTGATTAAAACATTGTTGCTGTTGGACGGTCATGAAGCTAGAGGTGTAGAGCTGGGTTTGAAGCAGGTTGGAATGTTGATTTTATGTTGTGAGCTGCATTTACAGCTATTGCACTGTCCTCCTGATTAACATACACGTACAGTATATGTGGCCACACACTGCCAGAGCTGTGTCAGAACATTACCATGCTGTTTCTGTGGTGTGTAGTCTTACAATTAATTAATAAAATAAACTAATGACTGGTTTTCTTTATCAGTTTAGGTTGTGTTTCATTTTGTAACATTCTACCAGTTCCATATTCTACATCTTCTACAAGCTAGTCAGAGGCATTAGGTATTATAAGTGTTGTGGCAATAATGCAACAACGTGGTGAATAAAGATGTACTTAAGTATTTTTTAAAACAAGTACTTCAGTACTTTAACTTAAGTAAAAATTTAACTGTACGACTTTCACTTGTATTGGAGTAACATTTGACTAGTGGTATCTGTACTTTCACTTAAGTAATGAAGTTTGCTACGTTGCCCACCTCTGACAATATGTATGATACCTGATTGATGTTTTCATTTTTGATCAATGCTGTATGCTTGTTGGTGGTTGAATCGATGTATCGATGTAGACCGATGTATCGTTACACCCTTAGGGGTTACACAGCAGGAGTGGCATTTTCCGGAACATCACGGTTTGGAGTGCTGCCCCATCCAGCTGGAGCCCGACCTGGCGAAGCAGAATTGCACATCGTCCAAGCAATTTGGGAGAGGGAAGGATTTGTGACAGGGTTCAGTTCTGACTCAGCGAGAACAATGATGGACCCTCAGTGGCTTTATACTAATTCTGATTTCTAAATTGTTCCACCTGGAAGCTTTAGATGAATGACAGAACTGAGAATGACACGGCTTGACATTTAGAGGAAAAAACATCTCGAAAAATGGTTTGGAGTTAATGTGGCTCGCATGACGCGGATCTAAGGCTTTTTTTTTTTAGTTCGTGCCTTTTTATTCTCTCAGTTTTTCTTTTGGTTTGATTTTGTGTTGAGCGTTTCTTACTGTATGTCAGATGTATTTCTGTTTTGTTGCTACCAGTGCGGAGTTTCTGCATTGCCAGACACTGTTTTCATTTATGTATCTAGCCATCTGAAGAATGCTTCTCTGTGTGATAAATGCGTCCGGGCTGCAGAGATAAAGTGCGATAGCTTTATGTTTCAGAGCCAAGGCAGATAAATGAAGCACAATAAGTAGGAGAGGTGCATTTGTTCACATGGCATTTTATTTATTAAGGAAAGGTTTTTAGTATTCCCAAACTTCATCCGTCTTAACAAACCCAGATCTCTAACAGTTCTAGGACTGCCTGACTCATTGTAGCTGGATATTTCTGATTAACCCTTCTGTTATGTTCGGTTCTCAGGAACACCAATGATGTTTAATTATCCAATTTTAAAAAAAATCCCAATAAACATTGTTTATATCTCATTATTAACTCCATTACTAACCATTTTAATCAGTATTTGGTATAATGGTGTTATGTCACAGATCATAGTTTAATGAGGATAATTCACTCATTTTTCATTAAAAAATGCATTTTAAAACTTTTACAACTTTAAAACTAAAGACCTACATGTAAAATACAATAGTTTTACGTGACATTGATTATTTTAAATTCAAATTGACCGGAACAATGTCTATGTAATATAAAAGCTGTGTTTATTACAAAATTAAGTCCTTCCAGGATTTGCCTTTAATGCAAAACTATTTGATTTGCAACTTTCCACCATTTACATTTACAGCATTTTAGCAGATGATGTTGTCCAGAGCGACTTATATTTTGTAATTACAGGGACAGTTTAGAGTTCAAAAATCCTACTGGGATATGACAGGAAAAAAACACTATTCCACCTTCAAATTAGATCTGAGAACAGCCTTATATAATGAGATGGAAAATCAAACAATGGTTTGTTTAAATTCCAGTCAGTCTGTAGATAAAAGCATTTGAACTCATTAATTCTTTGTTTGTGGACCATAATAACGTAAGCATATTTGCTGTTTCACAAGGGAAGAAAAAAACCTACACAGTTGAATAAATGATATTTGAATACGCTGGTATTTCCTCCACTGCAAATTCCTCTCAGAAGGCTAATGAGATACGTCCCCCAGGTCCGAGTTGGCAATTTCCATTCCGCCCCGCAGCCATCGCACAATTAATCTCAACTAACCAATCAAAAGGCTAATCAGTTCCTGTTCCCCACTTACTGCAGGTGAAGCGCTTTTCGATTGTGTTAGCTTTGGTAATGGGAGTAAAGGTGCTGAGCTAATTACTCGGTGGAGAGCTCAGAATGATGTGCTGTCTCACGTGTCTGATAACAGGCTTTTGGCTCATCACGATCACAATCACAAGCGCATTCCCTGTGTTCCTCCTTCTCTGTGTTATGCTCTGCCTCAGTTCTGCCTGCAAAATCCATACATGTCAAAACATACGGAGCAACCAACAAAAATCTTAATTACATATTGAGTTCTGAGAATGTACTCACGAAACAGAGTTCCACAAATGTTGCACTATTTTTAAAAATAATAATAAATAATAAATCCACTTTTAGTTAAATACTGTGGCTGCTGATTTGTCGACATAATGAACTAAGTTTATCATACAGTCCCTCCAGGATTTTGCGGGCCTTTTTTGAGATTGTTGCGGCTTCAATGCCTGATTTTGCAGTAGCTTTTCTAAAAAACATTTGATGAACGTTGCAGTGTTTTGTTGTAATAAATCTTGTCCCCCTTTATAATGATTCTTTGACAATTAATTAAAATAAATGGAACAAAACTACTATTTTGTTTAATTAACCATTAATCATTTAGTTATTTTTGGAGGTAAATGTGAGGAGTTTTTATCACACAGGTTTCCTACGTCTTCTAAACGTAACAAGGAAGTGAGTTCGCTGACATTTTGCAGGAAACGACAATGATTGGACAAAAATTGTGGGAGAGATGCGGTAATTGGTCAAAATGGCACAGTTGTAATGAATTTGCAGGCATTGGCTGAACTCCTGGCAGCATGACAGTGATGAAACCTGCATGCCGAACTATCCTGAGTTTCTGGCGTATGTGGGTTTTATCACTGTCATGCTGTCAGGAGCTATAGTGCTAGCCTAGCCTAGCAGCCTCTTCCTCTTTTATTCTCCCTTGAAGGCTAAAACTCCGCAAGTGCCCCCTAGCTGCCGGGAGAAATTGGACCGGTGCAGACTGTCACATGGTATCGTGTCATCTTTAGTAATAATCGATATCGGTATCAGTCTTGAAAAAAAACGTATTGGCCGACTCCAGAACCATTTTTGCAGCTCGTACCAAGCTACGTTTTCAGATCTTGACTAGCTTGACCAGAGTTAAACCAGCAGCACAAGGACCATCCTGAAAGATCTGTGCTGGTATTTTTTTTGCAGGGCGACAACTTTCATAGTTCCCGGCTAGTTCTGTCCCACATCCAGTGCTTCACCTGCATAGCTAATGAAGATAAACTAGGTAATTACAGTTTGGCAGGGTGGACGGATGTGGGCCTAAATTTATCTCTGCGTTGACAGTATGGGGTCGGATGTGCAGGGCTGGCTGTACGTATAGGACAGAGTTCTCCTCGCTGCCCTCTATTTGGGGCAGCTTTTGTGTTCGGGTTGTGCTCAACCCATGTAACTTTAATCGCAGTGCATGGTACAGGTCAGCTTACATTTACATTTACTGCATTAAGAGGACGCTGTTATCCAGAGCGACTTCCTAATTACAGAGACAGTCTCCATGGAGCATGGGGTGGAACCAACACAGGGTTCGTCTTCCTGATGTGACCGAAATGTTTTAGAAAGGGAGAAACTTTTACAGGAACAGTGTTTCCCGCAGAAAAATGGTTTGTCAAGACGATGCCTTCCTTGGACCGGGGTGGGGGGTGAGGCTTAGCGTTAGGGTTTTGATTGATTTTCATTGGCTAACAAGAGAGAAGTGACATTGACGTGAAGCGGTCTTCTTTTACTGTCTGTGGATCTGGCAGGATTTTTTCAATTTTATTTTATTCGTATTTTTCCGGGGGGGGGACGTAGTCAAGGTGGGAGGCATTTGTTGTCTAGGTGGCTGCCTTAAGTATAAAGCGCTGCGGAAAACCCTCAGGAACAGTATTCCTAAAACATAGCTGATTTTTGCTTTGATTTTCAGTATTTTGGAAAGTTTAAACTCAATAACAGAATTTTTGGAGAATTTTGTTATTGTCGTCTTTTTTTCCCCATGTTATTGTTTTCCCCTCATTGTTTAGCCATGCAGTGCATTCCCAGCGCAGCTAACTTGTTAGTCATGATCGTACACCTTCATATTTTTCACAATTTTATATAATTCCTACTGACTCTTATCTTCTGCACAAATAGTGGGTTTTATTTCTAATGGAAAAACACTTGTTCTTTGCTTCATCTGAATCTGTGGATTCCTGTAGATGCAGTTGATCGCATAGTCATTGGCCAAAGTGATAGCTGGACAGTCTGTTCCGTCTGATCACACACCCACACAAACACACACACACACACACACACACACACCCTGACAGAGTAGTGTCCAGCCGTCTTTATTTTCTCCTGGTGTGTTTAGATGACCAACAAAACCATGTGGGCAGTAGCTATAGTAAATATGCGGGGATCTAAAAACTCCGTTATTTCAAGAAAATCAGCCAGTGCTGTTCAGAATTTGTCTCCATGACATACACGTAGGGGTCAACCGATATGGTTCTTCATAGGCCCGATACTACACATCAAGAAAATTGATATAAAAACTGAAATATCATGTGGCCACCAAACACGTTCTTTGCACTGAGAGCGGTCAAAACCTCACTTCCAGAGTGCTTTCCCGGTGCTTGTTGTTTCTAAGTTACAAAAAGCATCATCGGGCACTTCCGCGTTTCTATTTTCATTTCGTTTTCATTGTGACATGTTCCTTAGAGTCAAGAAGGCGTTTGGCGCTCTGAGCACTGAAGCTCATAGGATTTGTAATAAAAATAGGCATCCATTCGCCCGTACGTATATTTGTACGTATATTTTATGTTTAACAAGGTGTTTCCTCAAGTTCGACATATTGCTAGCCACAGTTCTGCATTTTCCGTGGCAACTGTTGACTGTAGCGCTGTCTGCGCAGAGTTTAGTAAAGTGCAGTCACACAGTCGAACACTTGCGGCTTGTCGCCATGTTTTCAAATGAGATTTCTGCGCAGTTTTCTTACTTTCCCTGGCAACTGTTGTCATGATAAACATAATTATCACTATAGCTTAAAAGCAAATGCAAGTGTAACTGCAGTAAGTATCTATTTCTATCCTATTACTGGTGTAAATGTTAATTGCATTGAAACGCTGAGACAACTGTTGATTAATTAAAACCTTTCATCCTGCTCCGTATGTCCGCCGCTGCTGATGAGCGTGTGAATGTCCCGAAATTTGGCACCATTTGATTTGATCTGAACCGATACCCAATATTACCGACATCATTCGGCCGGTACCTTTAAAAAGTACCGGACTCAGTGTGTTATATGTAACCAACCCTACATATAGCACACTTTGTCACAATTCTTTTCTCCCCCATGAGAGCACCAAAGGCATTTTAGATAAAGCAAATGTGAACTTTCTCCATCACCACAAATAGACCTGCTCTTGCGTGAGGGCTGCAAAGTTACATAACCTTTCTTAGTCATGTCTGTACTTTGCAAACGATTGGAACACAGGGTTTAAACACCTATGGCTTTTTTCTCTGGATTTGGCTTTGCCTCTGCTATACCTCACTAGTCTTTTATCTATAATCATATACAGAGTATATACATATATACATACATATATACATATATACATACACACAGTATATATATATATAGTTTCTAAAATAGGAAACAAGCCACCACACGTTTTATGTGTTCATAGCAGCACGAAATCATCTCTCAGGGAACTGTCACTCACCTGCTGGTATGACATTCATGTCAGAATATTTTATTCTGTATTCTGCAACATTTGCACAGATTAGATCTGCAGCTATCGATTTTTCTTGTAATTGAGTATTATACCGATTTTTTCATCAATTAATCTAGTAATCGGATAAATTCTTAAAAAAAAAAAAAAACAGAAATAAATGCACAACCAACTGGCTTTTATTCCTGAAATAAAAATTTACTCTTACACCCCTGAGAGAATTTGGGATGTTTTTCTATACCTTTGTTTTTAGGTTTATTCTAGTGTGTGTCTAGAGGTTAGCCATGCATACTTTATGTTGTTGTATTCAGGACGTCCTGCACTACTCAAATTCTTAGTTTGAATTGTGTCATGTTTTGAATCTGTTGTAGTTTTATTGGTAAATGCTGACACAGTTATGAAATCAGCACATTTTTGATGAAACTGACTTGCGCCTCTAGAAATGTTTAGCATTTTTAGCTTTATGCAGAATTTAAGTGCTGGCATAACTAGTAAGAACGAATAGTAAGAGAGAGTTTTTATTATGCATACTAGGCCTTAACATTCTATGGCGGAAACACTTCTATATCCATTTGGTGTCCATCAGAACATAGAATAACAATAATATTTTTTTGATAAATAAATTTTCTATATTTCATCTTTATTATTAATTACGCTCTAACATAAAATAAAAAAATCGGATCAATTGAAATTGAAGAAATACTTAAGTTTTCAACCAATTTGGCCTATAAAATATGCTGCTTTTGGCCTTTCTGAGTGAGAACTACATTTCCCACAACCCCCTGCGCACCACTTGGAGTCGCATCACTATAAAGTGATGGACGTGCGTTCCGGAATAAATGCTGAAAATCTCAATAAACGGCTGTATTGTGCCTCGACCAATTTTTGTAATCGAATTATTTGAATAGTCGTTTCAGCCCTAGTTCAGATACCGTGTAAAGCTGTAAAGCTTATTTGTAACATATTTTTCTATATGTTTTTTATTACCTTAAGTTTTAGCTTTTTTAATATTTCTCTTTAATTTAATTGAACTTTTTTGCACAGGCCAAATGCACCGTGACAAATAATAAAACTCGAATCTGGAATATATGTAGATATGGTTCGACAGACTTCCTCCACGTATGTGGAGTTTTGGTGAGGCCGAGGGTCACGGCGTATGCCTTTGTTTTATGACGCACGCCCATGTGTTGCGTTCGCAAACATGGCAGTGGATGTGAAAGTAAACCTTGTTATGTAATTATATTTTACATAACTTGGGGGTGGGTTGCAATCACTTTTCTGGCTTTTTTTGGTCAGCGTTGGAGCTCTCTGCTGATAACCTCTCCCGAAATAAAGCCAAAGCGTACGGTCTAACGTTAGAAAAGCACTGATTTCTATTTCTATTTCTATAAAGGACTCGTTTAGAGCAGAAGTGAATGTCATTTTTTCCTCTTTTAGCTCTCTGTTTTGGAGCATTTCTCTCTTTTGTTGTCAGCAGCATGTGAGGTGATGTTTGTCCTTGCGTGCGTATGTGTTTGTGTGTGTGTGTGTGTGTGTGTGTGTGCTCATGTGTGCTTTGTTCATCCCGCTGTTATGTCATCACTGCTTTCCTCTGCGCTCTGAGGTTACGTCACATCTCCATAGTAACTTCTTTCCTCCCCCTCTCGTGTGTGTGTGTCTGTGTGTGTGTGTGTGTGTGTTCTGAATGCATTCTGGCTCATTGCACAGGTAATGGCATTTCTGCACAACGTGTCTGTGCCCCGGCAGCGTTCCTGTTTTCGGCCGATGCCGGGGTCTAATGGATCTCGCCCCTAACAGGATTTTGCACACGGATGCATGCTTAATTACACACGTGTGCGTTAACCAGGCGGCCGCTTTCCAACAGGAAAGAAAATAAGGGACCAAAGGGAGGAAGAGTGAGAATATGTATATATATATTTATTTAAGATGCTTTATTTGTCACACATAGAGGTATGCAAGTACAGCATGTGAAATATTCCCTGAATCGGACCATGAGATTTTGGGAAAAATGTAGAAAAATGCCCAATTCAGTTTGATTTTCATAATTTTTCACTGTTGCATTTGGAATTAAATTTAATTACTATATTCCCCACCACATAATGCACTGTGAAATGACAATGATCACAAATGACGACAATATTTTCATATCAGCAATTCGTGACAACTTTAACAATCAATGATAATGTCAATTTATGACATTGATTGGTTACTCTTTGTGAGTAAGGGTCAAACGGGCCGATTACCGGACGCCGATATAGGCATTTTGCCGATTATCTGTATCTGTGTTTAATTTTGACCGTCACCAATATTAAGTGATAACAAGGTGCGCTACTGTGGCTGTACTGCCGTCTCTTCTCTCTGTGCCGTTTGCTCTTGACTCGCTGCTTCAATGTCCCGCCCACAACAGTCTCTGATTTGCAGTCACACGAGTATTAGCCAATCAACGCTGAAGACTTGTTGTCACTCACACGACACTCACAGACAAGCGCAGCGTGAGAGTAGAGTTTGTTGTTTGTAAAATTCAACATTTTGACTGAGATTTTATTTTTTGTTTGCGTATCGGTTCCAAATAATGGTTATCGGCCCCATTAACTAGCAATAATCAGTATCAATATCGGTCCTGAAAAACTGAAATCGGTCGACCTCTAATTGTGTGTTTGTGTGAGTGTGTGTCCCCTGCAGTGTGTTTTCCTACCTCGCGCCAGTAGTCTCAAGATAGGCTCCGGTCCCTGCGTCTCCGATAGGGATTCGGTTTAGATAATGAATGATTTTTGGGCTTCATTGTCATAAAGCAGCGTTACATACTGTATACCCGGCTCCAATGAGGCCTGGCGTTTTGTTCTCAGCCCTGCTTTTCCAGACTTGTTTTGTCTTTTCAGTTTATTTCACTGCCACGAGTGAACAAAAGCACGTCAGATTTGCTAGAAGTGTCACGAGCGTCTTTACTTTGCGTGATTGCTTCGCTCCTCCGACAACGGTGCACCTCGAGCCACCATGAATTATTGAGCAGAGACCCTTGGGACCGCCTGAGCTGGCCTGAATTGGCTGTTTGTGAAAGCACCGCTCAGATTCAATGTCATCAGGTGTGTGTTGGTGTGAGGATATAAAAAGAGCTTCAATAATACTTGACCCCGCAATCAATACTGAGAACGAAAATAAATACACTCTAAATAAAAACAGGGGCCGCTGTACCTTGGCACATAACTTTGGAAAAAGATTGACTTTCAAAATTCTTTCAATGTTGCATTCAGAGTTAAACTTGCAACATAGTTGGGTTTTTTGCTGTCACAACTTAATGTGTAGCTACAATTAAAGGTTGGTATCGGTGTGTAATTTTGACCATCACTGACATTAATTAATTACAAGGTGCTCTACCGTGGCTCCACTGCCATCTCTTCTCTCTGTGCCATTTGCTCTCGACTCGCTGCTGCATTTAATGTCCCGCCCACAACAGTCTCTCATTGGTTATATATATATGTATGTACGCTACCAGTCAAAAGTTTGGACACACCTTCCCATTCAATGTTTTGTCTTTATTTTCATTACTATTTACATTGTAGATTCTCACTAAAGGCATCAAAACTATGAATGAACTGTGTAAGGGCTATTTGACCAAGAAGGAGAGTGATGGAGTGCTGCGCCACATGGCCTGGCCTCCACGGTCACTTGACCAAACCCAATCGAGATGGTTTGGGATGAGATGGACCGCAGAGTGAAGGCAAAAGGGCCAACAAGTGCTCAGTATCTCTGGGAACTCCTTCAAGACTGTTGGAAAACCATTTCAGGTGACTACCTCATGAAGCTCATCGAGAGAATGGCAAGAGTGTGCAAAGCAGTGATCAAAGCAAAGGGTGGTTATTTTCAAGAATCTAAGATATAAAACATGTTCTGGGTTATTTCACACTTTTTGTTTACTACATAATTCCATATGTGTTCATTCATAGTGCCTTCAGTGAGAATCTACAATGTAAATAGTCATGATAATAAAGAATAAAACATTCAATGGGAAGGTGTGTCCAAACTTTTGACTGGTAGTGTATATATATATATATCACACGAGTAGTAGCCAATCAACGCTGAAGCCTTGTTGTCCTTGGTGAAGCCTTGGTCAAGCTCCTTGAAGACAAGAGGAGAGAGGAGAGTTTCAGCTGAGCTTAGTGTTTGTAAAATTCAAAATTTTAACACAGATTATCTTTATTTTATTTATTTGCATATTGGTTCCAAATATTATCAGCCCCGTTCACTAGCAATAATTGATATCAATATCGGCCTGAAATACTAATATTGGTCGACCTTTAGCTACAATGATCACAAATGGCATTATTTACACATTAGTGATTCAACAGTGAATGATAAAATGTTAATTTATGACCAAATTTCATTCGTTCGTTTGTTCATTATCCGAACAGCTTAATCCCAACTGTAGCTCCTTCTCGCTGTGAGGCGGCAGCACTAACCACTGCACCAATAATAATCACTGGTGCAAATTTAATTCTAAATTTAACCGAACGACTTTTGAAAATTGGACAACAAAGTTTTGGATAAAGCTTCCTTTTTTATTTTTGACTCAATAACTCAATTGATGCAATAACTGTGTAGGCCAATTGTGACAGTCGGGGCATGTCGTTTGCCGTCAGCCTTTCCTCCGTCTGAGCTTCTCGCTTCTCCTGAGCATTGTTTATCTTCAGCCTTTCGCTATAAACCTTTTGTTATTTACCAGAGGGTGCGAAAAAGAGATTTTGGAGGTTTCTTGAGGACGCCGCAACCTAAAATGACAGCTCTTCCTGCATTAGAGGCCGGGACCCGATACGGAATCGTTCCCTGTGATGTCACATTTATTACGCTTTATCCACGCTCCGGGGAACAGACGGACCTCATGAATATTCGGCGGCTGTCAAAGCCCCGAGCTCGTCTCCTCCGGCGATGCCGAGCCCCTGCGCTTGAGAGATTGCGACGTAGCGCTTTGCGGCTTTCCGAGTCCCTGCAAAGACGGCCAAGAAAAAAAATAAAGAGAATGAGAGCGACGGAGCAGCAGTGCCCATCTGGTCCAGTCAAGGCCTGTCCAGGGTTGTAGAGATATCGAGAGTCGAAGTTCTGAAATGGTGCAACACTCGTGAAAGCGCTGTAATTTTAACACATTCAGGCTCTCTCTGTGACGGGACGCCAGATGGGTTTTGGGTATTTGTGTAGTCTTGTAGCAGTCTGCTCTCGTCTCAGTGTCTTATTCTAGTCATAGAGAAGAGAGTGAGAGATCTTTCATTTCTCCTTCAAAAAGTAAATTGTGAAGATAAACCCAAATGACAAAAAAGCTATCAAGCTGCTTCACCAAAGGATAAACTGGTCGATAAAGCTGGGAGAGTAATGTTAGGGAGTGAACGATCAGAAGGTCGCTGGTTCGAATCCCTGAACCGGTAGAGGTACCACTGAGGTACTCATGAGCAAGTTCCCGTCCCCAAGCACTGCTCTCCGGGCACCGCCCATGTCAGCTGCCCACTGCTTCTTCACAGAAGGGTAAATTTAGTGGTCACATTTCATTGCGGTGCACTGTGTGCTGTGTTGTGGAGTGTTCACAAAGACAAATAATCAATTATAAATCAATAATGTTGTCCGAATAAGAGTTAAGTTTGCAACATCAAAACATATTGTAACTACAGATGGCACCAATCCAATATCAAATAGCTGTACCGGGTGTCGGTGGCTTTGGGCTAATCTACGGAGTCGATCTGTAAATGCGCACACGCTCAATTGGTTCTCTGCGAGAAGTGTCACTGCAGTAAAGCTGGTTTATTGTTCAACATTTGCGCTAATTCCTACATATTGATATGACAACGAGCAGAACAAGCAACGCAACACACTACAACCCCAAAAGCAAATCACACCATTATACTGTTTAATTTCCTGAACAACACCAGCTCTCACTCACAATCTCTGTGTTCCTGATGGTTTTGCGCCACAGGATTAGGGAGCGTCACAAAATGACACAACTGCATTTAAATGAATCATTTTTGAGATGTTATTTTAATAATAATTTAGCATATACATATGAGTGTGTCGTTATTGCATTGTTTTAGTAGGAAAATAGTATTTAAGTCAAGTATTTCCTTAAGCAGAACAGAATTATCTCAGTCATGTATTCAGACATTTTTAAAGCATTATTTTCTGTTTTCTGTTTAAAAACGACTCAGAGACTGTATCACATTTGTGTCGTATCAGTGGATATCCAAATTTACAATATCTGTATCATATCGGACATACAAAAGTGCTATGTTGCCATGTTTCATTGTAACATCACTTTACTAATTTTAGGAAAAGAGAAGATTGATTTTTATTTAAATGTCTAGTTGAGCTCAGGAATAAATATGTCCAATTATATATTTTTTGATTTGATATAAATGGAAGTGATGGTGTTAAATCAGGATGATATCGAACGCTGGCTCCTGAATTGAATCAAAATATGTTAGACGTTTCATATCATGATGAAACTTGTGACACCAATATTGTAAACCTCATTGTTTTATATCTATATATATATCTATATATTGGGCAGCTCAGTGGCGCAGTGGTTAGCGCTGCCACCTCACAGTGAGAAGGTCCTGGGTTCGATCCCCAGGTCCTGTGTTGTGTTGTCGCCTGCCCAGGGTTGATCCCCGCCTCGTGCCTGTACTCCCAGGATAGGCTTCAGTCCCCGTGACCCCGACAGGGATTAAATGGTTTGGGTAATGAATGAATGAATGTCTACATAACTATATCTACCAACCTACCTACAAACAAAAGAGGGAACCCAGTCTCTTCCGTGCAGCTGGGATGTACAGCTGTTTAATGAAACACTGATATTGGATTAATACTTGGTATTGACCTAAAGCACAGCTTTAGTATCGATCAATTGATTCTGAATCGTATCACAAAAGATTTAAACAGGCACATGTTTAATCGCTGTCGGTTGAGTCTATGTAATATGACATCATGATGAAACTTGAAATTTACACCCCTGTTGACGACACTCCCTCTGTGTTGTACAGGCTATGCTGTGTCCCCCCTCTCCTCTGAGGACGGCGAAAAGTGGGAGAGCCGCAAACTGCTGCATTTCGATAACGAGACTGAAGGCGGAGAGTTCAGGAAGGGGAGGAACTGCACTCCACCTGGTAAGACACAGAATCCAAAAATGATACAACACAAAATGATACAACGCAAATGATACAACACAAATGCACGATAATGCCGCTTTGCGTTCTATTAACGTCGGAAAAAAAACATCAGCTGATTGCTCGTTGTTGCTCAATTGGGCCACGTTGAAAAGTGGAAGTGTGTTCTCTGATGAAGTAAGGAGTCAGTTTGGGTTTTAGATCCCTTTTTTCATAGACTTGCTATTGTGCTGTTTTCCCACAGGGAAGAGTCGAGTCTGGCGGAGCTCAGCTGCGCTGCGAATCACGCGCATTGCGAAAAGAGACCTTTGTGTGAAATCAGTGTGAAATTGGTTTGCATGCGCAGCATTACTGTTGTGCAAAAAGCTGAGTTTTTGCTGCGTGTTTGTAAAGGTCACCGGCCCGTTCGCCTCGCGGGAACGCAGAATGTCAGTTTGGTCAGGGTTTGGGCTGTAACAGGGTCAGCCCCGATACTGCCTGGTCAAGTCGGTCAATGGTTTCTATTGTTTCGGCTCTGTTTTGAGTGATCTAGCTGACACAGACCACACTATTGTTGGCTGAGAGAACTGCGGTGTATGAGCCTTTCCTAACAGAGGGCTAATTTACGTGTGATGATGGGTCAGAGGTTAAAACGGAACACTCTTTTTTTCTAGAGATGACTGCGGGGAATACATCAGTCTGTTCGCGAAGATAATATCTAGTTTGCTCTAGATATTCTATTCTATTATTCTATCTATTCTATTATATTCTTGAGACAGAATATTCAAATAAAAAGGTATAAAAAGTCTTCTATCCGAGTTCAACTCGTCTGTGGCAAATGGAACGCAAACGGTTCAGTTTTCACTTTATTTTTAGCGGATGTGATGTAATCTCGTCCACCGAATCTCAGATCCAATGGCAAATGGAACGCAGCATAAGACCTGGTTTATTCCTCCAGATTTGAAAAGATTGGGCCTCATTCACCAATCGTTCTTATGAAGAAATTTGTTCACTTTGCACTTTTCACAAAGATTACAAAGACTTTCACTAATGTTTTCTTATTTAAGTGAGTCTTTATTTGTGAATTGGACATCTTTTTGGCAGCACCCCGGGGGCAGTACTTGAGGACGGTACCTTGTTCCCAGGATAGGCTCCAGTCACAACGACCCCGATAGGGATTTAGCGGTTCAGATAATGAATGAATGAGTGAATGAATGAGTGAGTTATTGAGTACACACTAACCCTATCACACCAATTGAAAATGAAGAAATACTAAAGTCTTGGGTAATTTTGAGCCTCTTTGGGCCCATTGGTGTATAAAATGCGCCTGGAATAAACACTAGAAAATATTAATAAATTGTGAGTAGAACGCTCTATAATTTGTTATTTATCAGCTAAAATATTTTAGTCGCCATCTGGAGCAATGATAGATCAGAAATCATCTACCTCATAATATCATCAAACCTTACTTGACTTCATGTAGTCCTTGGGCTCAGATGTGTGGCTTCAATAGTCTGTATCTGTGCCGTGGGCTCAAAAAGAAGCTTTAGTAGTACAGAATTCTAGAAATCATTGTGCATGTGATGGAGGAATGCACGATGCATGTAGGGGGTGTGGCCTCAATAGCCCTGCAGTAAGTAGTGTGGTGCTATGTGCCTGTGATTGAGGAATAGCATAGATACTGTATTTGCATTTGCATGAAATTTGATTGGGGTTTTTTGCCAAGATTATGATACAATGTGTTTTACCATAATTATGTTCCCGACCTTCAACATTGAAAACATCCAGTTTATTCACGTTAATTCCCATTAATTCCCATTATTTCCTTTGGAAAATTTCCAATTTAAATAATTCTTGGAATTTTGCAACTCTAGTGGTGATTGGTATTTTGAACCGAGATATATATATGTCTTCTCTTAATGACTGAAACCAATAATAATAATAATTATCCCATAATAACACTATCACTGATTATTGATCCTGCCAATAATTTGTACAGCTAAAACATGTTTTTCTTATAAAATCTGATGAATCCTGTCTGCAGATTCTTCACACCATTAGGTTCCCCATTCTGACAAGAAATTCTGAAGTTTCACAACAGTTTCTCGTTTGTTTTACCTTTTAATTTTTACTCATGGAGTTGCAATGAGTTGAATAATTCTGCCGTTTTTTTTTCACTGTGTGGCGCGGTGAACCGCATTGAGGTGAAAGCTCCACACTCAGGCAATGAGAACTGGCTAATTAGAGTGGACGTTAGGGAGAGGAGAGGTGCAAAGGAACAGGCCAAACAAAAGAGTCATCGATGCTGTAGGACCATCGATTAGCCGTCTCCACCTCCCGGCGCTCTGCTCTCAGCTCCTCTCCAGCAGGGCTTTGGGCAGTGCCAGTGTATTTTCGTATTCATATTGCATTTGTCGTACCTGTCATATCTGAGACCAGTAAGTCTGGAAACTAGATATTTAATTTGGTCTGAAATTGCCAATGTATGTGCACTTACGTAGGATGGTGTTGTAATGGTTCTTTTTCTGTAGGAATACTTTTAAGCAGTGTTCCCTCTCAAGCACAAAGCAAATAGGAACCTGTCTGAGTGCAAACATCAGCAGTTTGAGCAATTTCTGAACAGCGTTTCTCACTGCAGCTGACCAGCAAGATGTATAGAGAAGTGTTAACTGATCTGGAAACTTCTCACTTTTTTGTGACCAGGTTACCATCTTAGCGGATATCTATGGAAGTCTATGACAGACATGCGTCAACATTATTTTTCTTCTGGTTAACTTGAGATCATGACTTGTTTTTCTCGTGATCTTGAGATTGTGAAAGTCAGTTAATATAACAAGTTACAGCAGTAAAGCTGCAAATGTCTCAAGCGAAGTGCTTGTAATTTCCAGTCATTTAGCAGTTTCCTATTTTGTGCTACTAAAATTGTTTTTTTACATGCAGAAATCACAAATAAAGAAGCTTGGATACCACGGCCCGGTAGAGCACTGTACAGACATACAGTAGTGGCAGTGCTATTTGAGACTGGGAAAATACATGCCCACGTGCTCAGAAATGTCAGTCAGTAAACCCAAAATGGAATATTGTTTTCCATTTTTTCCATTATTTTATCTGAGCACAAAAAAGGGAAATCAGAACGGATGTTTTTAGAAATTATTTAAAAAACACATTTTTGGGGGTTTGGTTATTGGTTTAAATTTGAAAAGAAGAATGAGTAAATGATATACAAATTGTAATTTATTTTGTTGGATGTCCATTTTCAAACTTTTCTCAAATGTCATTATTCAGTTCAGTTTCATGACAGAACAGTATTTTATAGACCAGATGGATGGTGTAATTGGTGACCCCTGTTGCCGTTCTGTTCACATTAGAAGACTTGGTATCGGGAGCCTTGGAGGTATGTAGTGCCAACTTAAGCGGAACGTTGAGACATTAATCACTGTAGCGATCCGCCTACTTTCAGAATTGTGTAGTGTGAACATGGCATTAAGGGCCCAGATTTGCACCAAAACAAGAAGCCTGTTATTTTGCAGCAAATAAAAGCGTCGAGGTAGGGGTCTGATTTCGGGAGCACAGCCCTCGGCCAATTTCTGTGAAGTTGTAAGAGTGTCTCTTCGCCCGTTGTTTGGCGAGGCCGGATCGCTTTTGTCTGTGTTTCTCAGTGGGCAGAATTCGGGGAAGTGTTCCAAGTGGTGTCCTGGCGTTTTAGGAGGCTGCTGCGCTTGCCAGGCGTTTTTCCTTGATCTCCCCCATTAAAGCGCAAGTTGTGCTTTTAAGCTTTAGCCTGAGCTGGGAACCCAGTGAAGCCCAAAACACCTTTGGAGGTAGAGAGTGTTTTGATTTTCGGCTTGCGTAAGTTCCTCTGAAATGTGTAAGTTCTGTCCGGCTCTCCTTTCAGAGTGATTTTGACATTTTGATAAAAATCAAATCGAATCCTGATTCTTTCTCTGTTGATTTAAAATCGATTTATGCAATACGACGTAATGGCACTGCTGTGTTTTTCCCCCTAACATTATGTTAGGTGGGCACCCCTGTCCACACAACGGCACTCCACACCCCACTTGAAGGTCAAATATATTTTTTTTTTCATGTGTAACTCCAGATCACAAGAGAACTCATACCTTATCCTTTTATTAAACAAACTAAATAGCCTTAACCTTATTTATCTTATTTACACGACAGCACGTCATTTCTGTCTCTACATGTGTTTACAATTCTCCTCTGGTTGCGTGGCAGAATAGTCCACACACGTGCTCGCACACACAGGTGAATACACTCCCACCAGCGGACGGAGAGCACACACTGGAAAATATGTCGCGTCAACCACTTGAAAAGCAGACAAACATAGCTGCAACACTTGTTATTGAAAACAGCTATTTTTATAAAAAGAGAAAAATATATTTTGTAACTGTAATATGACATTTCTACATCACCTTTTATTTAAAAATAGTTACTGGAAAAGCAACAGCGTTTAAACGTAGCTTTGCTACTGATAAGCTACTGAAAATAGTAATTAATTTAGTAGCATCTGCAATTTTAGCTAGTTACTTCACAACATTGCATGCTAAAAAAAAGAGTATTTTATCTTGATCTCCCTGCATTGAAGTGCAAGTTGTGCTCTTGCCTGAGCTGAGAACCCAGTAGTACCCAAACCACCTCAGGCTCCATCACAGATTGGATGAGATGATTTGCTCGTTTTTAAAATCCAGCTCGTAGAGTCTTATTCCCCAATTAAGCACGTTCTCAATGTTCTATATTTAGTGTTTTTTAGAATAATGTTTAATGCCTTGTTTCTCTTTAATTAGTCCTGATTCTGGCAAAGCCGTAATTAATTTAATTGTGATAATTCTTGCTTTTTTTGTCAACAGCTTTCTCACTCTCTCACTCCCACGCATGCACACACACACACACACACACACAAACTTGTACAACTATCTTTGTGGGGACATTCCATAGACTCCCATAATGACTAGATGTATATAATTCTACAGCTAATCCTAAACTTAACCTCAGTACCCAAATGCACATTTTTTACCTCTTTAAGTTTGTCAAATAAAACATGTACATTTTCTATAAAGTCACAGTCAAAAGTCAAAGTCAAAGTAAACTTTATTGTCATCTCTTCTATATATTGTACAGATATACAGAGAGACGAGAAGACGTGGCTCCAGTTTACACAGTGCAACAAGAAATAGAGAACAAAGAACTGATAAGGCACATGGAATAAACAATGTATAAATTAATAGGGCACAAAATAAAGTAATTTTTCCTCATGGAAAGCTCTCAAATGTCCCCATAAAGCCATAAAAACATTGTACACACACACACACACACATACACACACACACATACACACACACAATCACTCAAACTCTCACTGTTTTCTTGGGAAATGGTTCAGGAAGAATCTGCCCTCAAATCTCTGTGTGCAACACATGTAATTGCACGTTGGAGTTCCCACTGTAGCTGTTTGTCTTAAGGAGAATATTCAGACGTTAATCATTTCGCTCAGGCGGTGGCGTGATTAGCTTGTAACTAATGCTAATGTGCCGTAAATGAATTCTTCATCTATCAAAACGCACTGTCTGCCGCTACGTTCCCGGCTGCTGATGTGCTGAAAGCGTCTGTCTTGTTAACCTTCCAAGAGAAGTGGAGGGTCTTCTCTCGGGTCATTGCTTTTTATATTTTTGGGATCAAGTTGTTTTCCCCCCAGTCCAATTCTGTTACTGATTTTGAGCTGAGAAAATAAACTCTTACCAGTTAATTACTCAATCAATCAATATTCAGATTCTTGAGTGATTATTTACTAAATCTCTTAATTACTGTTGTTCATGTCTTAGAGCTGCGATGATTAACAGATATTTTTTTAATCATTTCTGCTTTTATGGTTTAATCTTTTTGCCAATAGTGATATATTTATGTCAATAGTGATATGTTTAGGCATTTCTACATCTGCAACTATTTTCATGAATTCTGATATAGAGCTTGTTAATGTAACTTTTACCTAGTTTGCAACTGACCATTTGTTTTTGTTTTTGTGAACGTTACAATATTGTAAAGTGATGTTGTGATCGCAACTATTAACGCAAATTCAGCCAATCCCCGCAAATTCATTACCGCCGTGCAATTTTGACCAATTACTGCAACTTTTCCACAATTTTTGACCAATCATTGTCATTTCCCACAAAACATTGAGTCATACTTTTAGAAGTTACATTACATTTAGAAGAAGCAGGAAAAGTGTGATAAAAACGCCTCACATTTACCTTAAAAAATAACAAAATGATTAATTCTTAATAAAAATAATAGTGGTTTTGTTCCCTTCATTTTAATTAATTGTTAAAAAATCATTATAAAGGGGCATAAAATCACAATTTTAAAATCACAATCGCAACTTTGACTCGTTCCCGCAACTTAATTGCAACCAAACACCTAAAAACACTGCAACTTTCATCAACTTCTTTTAATTTTAGAAAAGCTGTGGCAAAGTCAGCCATTTTAGGCCACAACAATCTCAGAAAAGACTGCGGAATCCTGGAGGGACTGAATATATACAAAGTCTAATTGTTTTAATTTTGGATCAGTGCTAGTGGCTTGATCATTTTATCGATGTATCGATGTAGATTGATGTATCATTGCCCCTGGGGAGTACAATGCATTCATTGTAAAGTCTTTCCTTCTCCCAAGGTTTCTTCTTCTTGCTATCAGGGGATTTTTCCTTGCCAATGTCACCCTCAGCTTATCCAGGATTTCTGTAAAACCGCTTTGTAACAATGTCTATATAATGAAATCTCAGCCATGATTACCAAGGTCTCAGTCCTGAGTAGGATGCTGTGCTTCCTTATCAGTGCCTCATTCTCCGTAAACACTGCCCACAGCCTCAGATAAGTCTTCCTCACCCTGTGCACATGAGGTGAGTCTGGGGTAGAGCTGCGCAATATGATCGATGATCAATAGATTTTCTTATTTTAATTGCAGTTTAATGTGTTTGCTTAATCGTGATATTGATTTGAGGTGATATTGCCCAGTTCTAGGCTTGTGAGCTTTGAGAAGGGGCTGAGCTCTCAGCAGAGGGAGAGTTTGACGCTTTCTGGAAAATCAGACTCTGCACGAGCTTCTCTCTCATCACCGACGTCATGCCGGCTCCGCTTGTTGAGGGAGTCACTCAGCGCTACTAATTTAACACCAGAATTACTCCCCAGCTCTCCCACGTAGCAACCCTTACAGCGGGATGCGAACACGCAGACGCCTAATCAGTTTAATCGCTTCGTCGAAATCCTTACTTCTGTTTTAAAGGAAACAAAAGCAGCAGTGGGTCAGTGTGTATGTAGTGGAGGTGTATGTGTGGGGTTTGGGAGGTGTGTGTGGGGTGTATGTAGTAGATATGTATGTGTGGGGTTTGGGAGGTGTATGTGTGGGGTTTGGGAGGTGTGAGTGGTAGTGGAGGTG